>JAFBJR010000121.1:10073774-10161250 GCA_016785285.1 Brachirus orientalis
TCTGTCAGAGATTTCTTCCTGTTAAAAGGGAGTTTTTTCTCTCCACTGCCCCCTAGTGTTTGCTCATTGTGTGAACTGTTGGGTTTCTTTTCTCTCTGTAATATTGTAAAGGTTTTGGCCTTATTATGTACAGTGCCTTGAGATAATGTATGTTGTGATTTGGTGCTATACAAATAAAATTGAATTGAATTGAATTGAATTGAATGTATTGTCCAGTAGCCTGGTGAATTGTCAGTAGAAAAAAATTGTGCCTGTCAAATTACAAAAAGCTCAAAGCTTCAAAACTAGAGTTCATTTAACACAACTCACTTTTTTTATATTTACAGAGGCTCGGGGGACATAAAAGATGTTCCATTCTAACTGTTGTATTTCATCAAAATGAGGCTGTTTGTTAAGGTAAAATGTATTTGGTGTTGTTTTAAATCTAAATAGATCTATGTCAGGCCTCCACCTATTGAAAAATCTTACAGCACATGAAGGATTTAAAATAGGTCTTACCACTGTGAGGTATTGTATCATTCGACCATCTACTCGTGCCTCATGGAACTGGTCTTTATACTGAGGCAAACCAATGTCATCCAACCAGCCTAAATAGATGAAAATACTTGTTAATAAAACAAAAGGTTGGGATGCTGTGTGAAATGTAAATAAAACAGAATGCGATGATTTGCAAATAGAACCTAAACAACGTGTCAGATGTTGAAGCTGAGACATTTTACCAGCAAAAACATTTCAAAAAAGTTAGAACAGATGTAACAAAAGACTACGGCACAAATCCAAACTAAATGACAAAGAAAAAAAAAAAAAAACTGGAGGAGCATTTGACAACTAATTAGTGTATCTGGCAACAGGTCAGTAACATGACTATGTATAAAAGGAGCATTTCAGAGATGTAAAGATGGGCAGAGGATCACTGATCTGTGACGAACTGTGTCTAAAAATGTGAAACACTTTCAGAAAATTGTGAAGACTATGAAGATCCCACCATCTACTGCATATATGATGAAAAGATTCAGAGAATCAGGAGGAATCTCTGTGCTCATGGGACAAAGGTCAAAGGTCCAATCTGAATGTCTGATGGCTTGGGGTTGCATTAGTGCCCAGTGTGGGCAGCTTACACATCTGGAAGGGCACCATCAATGCAGAAAAGTACATAGAGGTTTTAGAGCAAGATATGCTCCTATCTAGACAACGTCAGGGAACTGTCAGGGAAGACCTTGTATATTTCAGCGAGACAATGCTAAACCACATACTGCATCCATCACAACTGCATGGCTTCACAGGAGAAGAGTCCGGGTGCTGAACTGGCCTGCCTGCAGTCCAGACCTTTTGCCAAGAGAAAACATTTGGAACATTATGAAACGAAAAATCTGGCAACAAAGGCCCAGGACTGTTGAGCAGCTAGAATCCTGCATCAGACAAGAATGGGACAACATTCCTTTCCTAAAACTCCTGTAACTGGTCTCCTCACTTCCAAGATGTTTACAGACAGTTAAAAGAAGAAGAACTGCTACACAATGGTAAACATGAGATGTGTTGCTGCCATCAAATTCAAAATGAGCTAATATTTTTCAACTATAATTTAGTCTTACGGGTGACCCAGATGTGGTCCAGCTCTGATGATTTCTCTATAACTTTGGTGGTGAATGCCTTTAGAGCCAGCTGGAGCTTTTTTCTGTGCAGAGGATTCTTCATACCCATCTCCTGGTGAAAGACATAAAGTGGTATTAATTTGGGTTAATAATCAGTGGTTTGTCTACACAACATGCTCTTTTATTCATAAAAATAAGTGCATCTAACCTTTAGGGATTAAAGCTAGGGTACACATATTATTTTGGATGCTAGGGTACACATATTATTTTGGTTTCTAACCTTTCAGCATATTGAAAATAAATGGATCTAAAAGAGAACCACTCATCTGCACCCGAGACTTTGACTAATCATAGGGCAGTTAGAGAGGGAGTCTTGTTGGCTCCTCTTCCAGCATTGACAACAACTGCTTTTCTCCATTTTAACATAAAAGACAGGGAAAAGTTTTTAAAAAAAGAAGAAAATGGACAAAGAGAAAGACATTGAAGATGAAGAACCTGCCTCATTTCATCTTTTTTGTATGACACGAATGCAAAAACCTTCCATTTCAAGTATTAGGATTTTTTTTTTCTTGGCAAGCCTGCATGCCCCACCATTAAAGGGACATTCACTGGAAAATCTAATTTCTAATGATTTTTGGTGTGTCCCCATGTCCCTCCCGTATCTAAACATCATTACAGTGTCACAATAAACACTCCAGCCACTTCTGAGAAAGAAGGGCTTCTCTGTTTACTTGAGCTCGAGCAAGCGGTTTAGAAAAGTGCAGTTTAGTTACGTAATTAGCACATTTGCCGTGCAACGAACGGCAAATGTGTCAGAGAGCAGCAATAAAGTGGCTTAATCTGAGGTTATTGACCATAAATATTATTTAATTTATCTTAGTAGACAGTAGTAATCTGGATTTTAGGTTCAAAAAGACCATTCTATGTCACCTTTAAAGTCATGAAAACATCATTACTATTTAATGTATTATTTTATACTCAGACCTTTTCGATCTCCTGAGGTGTAGCAGACAGAAGTGTTTGTCCATTTTCGACCCACTGTCTGGAGAGACTGATGTACTGACCCAACCCATAGTCCTCTAACCAGCCACACACCTGCTCCTTGGTCCAGTGGCTGAATGGAATATTCATATCACTGAGACAAAGACAAAGGGGACAAGTTAGAGGCTGAAGGGGCAACCTTTAAAAATGATTTTTAGAAAAATTTTAGAAAAATTACAAACCCTTTATAAAGTACTGTACATTTACATCTCACATTGGTTAAGCTAAAAGTAATACCTCTGGTGGAGGGAGAGAGCTTAACCAGATTATATGTAAAATGCCAAACTGTAAGGCTGAGTTCACTGATACAAAACCATCAAACTACATTAGTGAAGAGTGCTGGGATACAAGAGCTTTACCGTGTAGAGTCATAAGATTCGGGAGTCCTGGTCAGTCTGGGTCCAGCTGTGGCACGTAGTCCCCCTCTCCTAAACTGACCTGCATCTGGATCTGCTGACTGGAGCCCTCCAGACTGAGTTCTTCGAAGTCTGTGTAGACAGTAATAAACATTCTCTCGCACAATGAAAAGACAATTAAGTTTTTTTTAAAATAAAAATCTAATCAGTAGCAAAAACATGATAATATTAAATCATTATCTAACTCCACAATTCTGACAGTTCTGGTACAATATTTTGTATGTTTCATGCATAAAATATTGTAGGTATTGTATAGGAAATGTGGAGAAAATGGTTAAGCAAGTTTTGGTTTCATGTTTTTGTAAATTTTATTTTTACTTAGGTAAAAACAGAAAATATATTATAAACCCTAAACTAATGCTTTTAATAAACCTTCAAAACAATTATTAATTTTGAACAATTTAATAAACACCAAACTATTTATACCGTGTTATTTAAACTTGTGTACTGTATGCTGTATATTATGAAAGTCAGTGAATCAGCATATTCTGGTTAATTTTTGTTGCCATAATGTTGATGTATAAATGTGTTTCGCCAGACTCACTTTCCCCAGAGTCTCTTGAAGCTCCTGTTATTTTTCATGTATTCTGGTGAGCCCACAGTTCGTTGGCCAAGCTGTGTATTTGCTCCAGAATGAATGGGGGAATTATTGCTTGAAGTGCTGTCATCAGCTTTCTCTAACTTTCCTGTAAAAAGTTACAAAAAACATCACTAGTGCAATACCACAAAGTAAAAATTAATAGTGATTAAATGTGTGAGTGCACTGCAGACGGACTTGCTGAAACATTTGATGAGTTGAAATGACAGTATATCAAAATCATTTCACCAGACAAAGCCAAATAAACATTCCATGAAATACATATTTGTCTAAACCTGTAGTTGTAAATAGCTGGAGACAAAATCTATTTGAATGAGTAAAAACGCAGTCAACCCCGACACAGATCATTATGTAATTTGTTAAAATCCACATTTATTAAAAAGCAGATCAACCAGTTTATTAATTTAAAATCCACATTTATTAAAAGCAGATCAACCAGTTTATTAATTTTAAATCCACATTTATTAAAAGCAGATCGACAACCATTCTCTTAATTTAGACCACATGGAATGATTTGATGGCATGTGCCATTAACAAACCATAGCTGTTCACACTCTGCCCGTCCTCTCACACCACACAGTCACACATTTTGAAGTTACGCACTACTGAAGCAGAGTCGAGAGCAGAATTCATTTAGCAAGTCAAAAAAATGGCAGGGGAAAAGCACACACCAAAATTCCCAGTTTCACTACAGACTACAACTTCCAGTGTTTGCAGCTTTGCATGCTGTTGCTGGCTTTTCCAGACTTTGAGCCAAATGGCGCATGCTTGGTGGTCTGCCTTTTCACAATGCTCTATTCAGGAGAGGGGGCACAGAGTTCAGCAAATAATTCATTAGTTAATGTTCCATGAAAAAATGGGTTTAAGCAAGTGCAAGGTGTGATACATTTGATATAGGTTGCACTCAGCTCTCACTGCACAACATAACTTGGCAGAGTGAAATCAGGGTGGGGCTCAAGTTAAAACTGGCCAGTAAAGCTGAGTAAGGGTGGAGCTGAGGTGAATGTGGTCAGTCAGAGAAAGAGAGGGTGTGTTTGGTGAGAAAGCCTATCCCATGATCCAGCTGCTGCGCTGCATTAGGAGACTCTACAATTAGTTGTGATCAAAGGTGTAATGGTCGTCTGGTCAAATGAGAGTGGTTTGATTCAAATATGAATTCAGCCTCTGCTCATGGGAATTGCTACCCTCACAACTATTCCAAGGGGACGTCTAATCCTGTATCTAGTATTATTATCCTGCACTATCAATCACATCATGACCACTACAACCCAAGTTAATTTGTGTAGATTTACTATACTTTGACTGGAGTCTCCATCTTCGCTGCCATCTGGAGACCTTTGGCTCTGGATTTCACTGCTGCTGCCTCCGAACCCATTTTCCTCTGACAGCGATGACTTGACAGGCATCGTCTGACTTCTGGAGCTCCTGAGACCACTCTGCATATCCGCCATGCACAGAGGAAAACAACATGCAAATTATTATCAAATTAAATGTTATCGCTATAAATTCAGTCAGGCGTTCATCATGTAGGATGTAATACCGTAGCTTTGAAGTGGCATAAATCTGATAAAGTGATGTAATATAAACTAACATTATCTGCAGAAAAACTCAATGATCACATTAGACGACTGTTTCATTGCTGTTACAATTCAAGATCTCTCTCATTCAGTGGCCTTAAAGTCACATCTATCTCAACCCACAATTTAGTTATTCTTGATATTTTTTTCTGTTCATACTTAAGCAGAGGGGGCAAAAAATTACAAATTACATAGCATGAGGTTGAGCCTAGTGTAGGAAAAAAGAAAGTAATAATGCTAAATTTGCTATATAAAGAATAAACACTGTTGCATATTAGAGTTTTATTACGATTTAAACATACCTTTGGTGACGTTCCATTTGTTAAGTCGTTCTTACTGTTTGATAGTGTCTGTGATTCTGTTCTGTGAAGATGAAAGCACAAATATCACAGTAAAAGTAAGCAAAAACAAACTGAACGCAGGGATAAATGAAACACTGTTTCCCTACCTGTAATCGCTTTCCTTCTGAACAGATGCTTGATGGGAGGAAGAGCTGTTTGTGGAAACCTGTCAAGGGTAAAAACTAGCCCATGGTTAATCACAGTCATGCAAACAACAATCTAAAACTTTTAAGATGAGTTGTTTCTACCCACTTCAGACTTGACATCCTCAGATTTTGCACTGGCAGAGTCGGTATTTTTGGGCAAAACCTGCTCCTCTTCCTCACTACTACTTGAAGGAGTCCTGCCATTTGATAGTAAATGGACAGCAGGGGGAGCTACAGTATGAGAGAGGGAATACGTTATCTCAGCCACAGCAGTGGGCACATTTTTATTTAAGAAGGAAGTGCAGTAGCTTTCATTAAGATAAATCTTTGTTTCTCAGATGTTATGAATATTTCAAGGGAAGGATGAGGGAGTAAATCAGATGATCACCTTGCTTTGTAGTGTGAGTGGCCTCTCTGAATTGCCTGCACTGGTTCAGTAGCAGAGTGAGCTCTTCAATACGTCGGTCCTTCAGAAAACAGAGTTGAGGTGGTTCAAGGTCAACAAAACTCAATTAAGATGTTTGTCTAAGGTGAGGACACACATATGGGCTGCCTGCTCCTCCCTGTAACTGACCAATAGCCCTCTTCTTTCACCATATGGCCCTTTACATCAAAGTAGTAGGCAGGGAGGGGATTGACAGGCCTGCCTGGAAACCTTAGTTGTGGTAAGCAGCTGTGTGGAGTGTGCATTTTTTGAAGTGGTGCCCGTGCTTGGTTTTACCATGAGTCTCTTAATGTAGCTCAGTCCAAAATTAGGCTTGGCAGATTGAGGCCTACTTCAGTGTGGCTTTGCCTGAAATGGCCTGCCTTGGGGTGTGTGTATACTGTATGTGTGTGTCTTGAGTAGTGCGCCACATGTAGGACTGTGTCTGTAAGTCTTTAAAGTCTGAGATTCTCTTGAAGGGAGTACAAAAGCCCCTCTGTGCTATAAACGGATGGAGGGTGGTGCCTAAGAAATGACAACATCTAAAAACAGATACCTTCTAACCTTCCAAACAGATGATAGCACTTCTATGCAGTAAGACACTTCACATTGTAGTAGACACATAGTGCTCTGTGCTGCTTAATCACATACAGCTGTGCTGACCACAAAGAGAAAGGATGTGTTTTCCACATTTTTACTCACTTACCTTTTCATCATTGGCAGCGACCAGTGACTTCATTCCAGTCTTAAGCCTGTGCAGTTCCTGATCTATAAAGAGAAACCCCACACTGTTTATTAAGAGGCAGCATGTCATATAAATTATTTTTCTGTACAGACACATAAAACCCACAGTATGTTATTTAGAAAGGATGGAAAGACAAAAATAAATTTGTACCATCTAAACCAGTGGTTCTAGGGCTTCGGGAGTTCATAAGATTGGAAAAGGGGGGTTCTGAGATGATTATGTACATGATCAAATATAATTTATAAACAAATTTTGTTTTTTTGGTGTATAAAAGATGCATAAAAATATGTCATCATCATGTCGATTATCTTTCTTTGCATAATCCCCGAGGTGAGTTTAATTTTGTCCCAGTTCAAGGTCTGCCTCCTTCAAAGTCTAAACCTAAAGGCTGATTGCATCACAATGCTCCAAAGGCTGCTGCTTTCCCATTTAAAGGCTGCTGAATATGCAGCCAACATCCTTCAATCCCCAAGTGATAAAGGTTCTGAGGGGCAAATCCTCCCCAACCTATCTCACGATTTGATAGCTCCAACTATCATCTCCTTATAACAGACTCATTGAAGGCAGGTCAATTTATAGCAACATAGGACACATAAAATGCAGTACTGATTATTTTGGTGCTCAGGGAGCTGAAAATTGTGGGAACCCCTGATCTAAATAGTGTATTCTTAGATTCCCTCAAACTTCCAATGAATGCTTTAGCTCTATCAGCCTTACAATTATGGGTTGAAAACTAGGCCACCTTCTTCAAGAACAATGGTAGGCACAGGTGCAGCACTGTTGGTGAGTAACAGTGATTATACTCTATTACTATACTCTATTAGGCAAGTGCCCCGGCCCAAAGAAATTCAACTATGACAGTGAAAATGAAGAACAAACAAGAGATTATGCTTTCAGTAAAACAATAAAGACAAAAAAGAGAGATAGTACATCAAGTAATTTTGGAAACCAGGTAGTGATTTTCAAATTTTCCCCCCAAGAGCAAAAAGAAACAAAAGATAACAGAATAAAGAGACATGTCCAAAGAAAGGAAATGAATGAAAATTTTAATTAACTTATGGCCATGGGTTTAAAAGAAATTTCATTACTGTTCAGGCTTACATTTGGCATTTAGCCTCCTCCTGTAAATCTCCTCTGAGAGAGAGAGAAACAGAGACACAGAAGCATGATGAGACGGTTTATTAAGGAGAATTTTCCTACAGCTGTTACCTCAGTTTAAGGGGTTCAAATAGGAGTCATTAACTGTGTCACCTATCAGGCTGGGTAACTCTTACAGTGGTAGGCTGTTGTTGGCAGGTAGATTGAGTGCTTTGCTTACCTCTCTCTGAGCTCTCAGTTGATGGAGAGGGTCTGGCCAACAGCTGCATGTGCAAGCTCTCAATCTCTGCATTCTTACTGAGCAGAAGCTGCTGAAGGCTGCTGATCTCTGCCTGAAGGTGTCACACAATGAAAAGTCTCATCAGAGAAGACACAGTCGTGCACAATCTCTGTCTGCCAACTCATCTGTTGTAGCGTGCACAGCCAAAAGCAAATTCACAAAAACATGACATGTACAACATGCATAATATATAACAGCTCAATATAAATGGCCAGCATATGTCCTCACTTGAAACTGTGAGAGATCCACTATTATGTATATGTGAAATACCACAAAAAACACACCAACATTTCATTTTTATGGGACCAGAAAATTTGTCCACTTTGTAGACTATATAGTTTGTTTTGAGGCAAGTTACACTGAGAAAAACAGATGCTTATTTTAGAGAGTTGTGTACAGTGTTCAACTGATCAGTCTAATGCAACCCACTGGTTTATAAGAAGGAAGATAAAAAAATAAATAAAAAACGAGTTTCCTGTAAACCAACATCTGGTTATATGTGCATTAACATTTTTTTAAAGATCCATCTGTCCATTTACTATGAGTCCAATAGTAAATGAACAAGGCATGAGTCCACCATTGGGCAATTATACAGAGACAAACGACCATACACACTCACAGCCACACCCAAATGCAATTTAGAGTCTATATTTAACTTAACCCCAATCTGCTAGTCCTGTGACTGTGATAGGAAACTGAGAAAATCCCAGCAGACATGAAGAGAAGTAAGTTCACACAGAAATGTCTCAGTCAAATGGATTCAAACTGGCATTCAAAGCAATATTCTTTATGCCACAGTGTTAATCATCACACCATCACATCACACCTCCTAGGAGTACTCCCAAAACGACTCATGTATGTTTCTAACTAGCGTATCAAAAAGGCACATGTCTTTTATAGAAACCTGGAAACCTAATTACATAATGAAATATAGTGCAACGTTGACTAATATGATCTAATACAGAGGCACATGCAGCTGTTGTACTGAGTGAACAAGCAACAAAGAAAATAAAGGGAGAGGAAATGATTTTGGACTAAAATGGAAGAGATAGTAGTGAATGGGATTATGCCAAAGTACACGAGTTATATATTAAAAGAACAGAAACATTATTAACAGTTCTGCCATTCTTTAGAATAGAGGGTAAAATATCTCTCGGAGTTCATGAGAAAACATAGAGTAGGTGTCCATGAATGAGAAAGAGTGTGTGCAAAAAGAAAATGACTCACTTAACTGGCTGGAACATCAGATTGGACAGCATTTAGGAAAGTTGAGTGGACAGTTAGCAGAGGAGTTTGAGCAGTGGTGGAGTATTTCAGTCTAGACACCATGAAAATTGCAGCTTTATTTTACCTTAGTTGCTTTGAGTTTCTTCTCATATTGTAACTTCTGATCCTCCAGGTCCTCCACCTTGTCCTTAAGAATCTGGAGCTCCTTTAGTAAACCCTTACATAAGAAAAAAATTCCTGTTAATTCAGGACCAAACAACTTTAAAGGAATAGTTTGGGATTTTTGAAGTGAGGTTAATTCAGTGTTTTCTTAGTCATTCAGGTGTCTATACGGAAGTGAAATAGAAAAACTGATTTTCCCCACTTAATGAAAGGCTCTACTTGGATGTTATCTTAACTTCATGTTGGTTTATAAACCACTAACCTCCTGTCCATTGACTAAAACAGTTCACAGAGCACTGCTCATTCTTTTGCTCCCTTTAACAATAAATTAAATTTATTTAAAGTTTTTCCTGACGTCTCAGGTCATTTCGTGTATCAGTCATGTATTGCACCCATTTCTGGATGTTCCTTGACACAGGAAGCAGGGAGAAGTGCATTTATCAATATGTAATACACTGACTGTTCACAGTACCTCATATAAAACTGTTTCAAGAATCCCAAACAATTTCTTTGAAAGACCAACATCTATACTCAAGTAGCAGGATTAAGTAATAAGCTGGTGTTAGATTACACGTTTTCCTGTCCTAGCACACAGTAACAAATCACATGAAATGCATCTGCAGGTATTAGTTGCATCACACCGGTGCATAACAGAGTGACATACTGTCTAAAGCGGAACAAAAAAAAACAACCCATGCTGCCACACAACAGTAAAATTCTTTTGAGAAAACGATGCGTACGCTTTTTCCTCCACTGTTGCGGCACTGTTGCTCTGCATCTGAGCTACCCTCTTCCAGGTTGTGTGTGCTCGCATTCGGCCCTTCTTGAGCCTCATCTAGATTCACCCCAGGGTTGGATCTCTTGCCCTCAGTGGTTTCAGTGCGGCCGACCAAAGGAGAGCTGCTGTCAGCTGGGATCTCTGAGGCTTTTTTCTCCTGGATCTTGCTATTGATCTCCTCCTGAAACCGACACATCTGCTCCTGCAGCTCGCTTATGAAATTAACTACAGTCTGACAGATGTAGCAGGGGAGGGATAATTGAGAGAAACGTTAAGAAAAGGAAAAGCTGTAGTGTAGGTGTATTTGTCAGTGTTTTTGTGTAAGTACATGGTTACAGAAGTGACCTTTCAGTGAAGTTGTTTTCTTCATCTTCATGTCTAGGTAATCTAACATTCAACATTTGGACATACAGTAGATAATGTTACAAACACAGATCCTTGGCTAGTGTGTACAGTAAATACAGACATCCAGGCCCAGATAGTTTCACCTGAACACATACTTTTATATTTGTTAATTTGGGGTGTAACAATTCATCAGTCTGGATCAATTTGTCGATTAAATGAACATTGATAGATGTGTTGATATTGAGCTAAAGCTGGTGTTTCTGTTACTATGTTTGATGTATTTTTTATGTATGTGGGACCAAAGGCTTGGGATTTACAGTGAGTTGTTTGTGAAAGTTTTACATTATTTTCCTGGTCTCAGCCACTCTGGTGGTTAATCACACATCCTAAGCCATGCAATACACACTAATGTTAAAAGAAGTCCAAAAACCTGATGGAACTTAAACTCTGATTGTGGAAAAAAGTATGAATGGAATTGAAAAATCACATACACTGAATAATGTTGAAAAGTACGTGAACATTTTAAAATGTGAATGGTGTCTCTAGCTGAAAGCTGTAGATTTTTGAAAAACGTGCGACTTGTCTCAACTTGTCCTTTTCGTTCTCTACGAGAAATTCTTTGCATTCTTTGTCGAATAACTGTGAATAATGTGTTTTTGTTTGTGTTAATCACAGGCCCTCAAAATAGAACTGGGCGTATTATGAAAGATTTTGAGGCTTATTGACAAGTACCACCATGTGATGAAACTGTCAAATTACACTCTTTTTGTTAAACATTTGTTTTGTTGTGGTTGTTTGCATGTCTGACATGCAAAATAGATGAAAATATTTGCCATCTTTTAGAGGTGATCCGTGCCGCGCGTTCTTTCAGGAAGAGGGTGACCAACAGCCAAGTTATGCTCGGCCTGTGGACAGAGGAAGTCTCACTTCAGGTCTTGGACAGCGGATGTGACAGATGATATGAAGTGCCTCAGTGGCTAAATTTAACTCTGAGCTTACTGTGGCTCCACAGCAAGAAGGCTTGCATGTGTGCGTGGACATGTTTATGTAGTAGAGGCTGCACGTGGGAGGCCAATTAAGTGGTGAAAGCAGATTTTTTTTTTTTTCCCTTTCTTTTTAAGTCCGAGCAGCTGTTGTAGGGATTGAGTTGAGTTTTCACACACAGTGAATGCTTTTAGGAATATGCCTTTAGTCGAGGAGGGGTGTTTTCTGAATGGCCTATTCAACTTATTCCCGCCACCAGTAACAACAAAATTCTCAGGGCTAAATCCTGCACACACTCATATTTAGCCCACCATCCATCATGCCAGCTCTACTGTGCCTGAAAACTCTTAATCTGGGGACACAAAGGCTCTTTGAGTGGCAGTGTTTTGACAGTAACTACATACATTTCAATATCCTGTCTAGATATAGTGCAGTTTTCCTGGACTCCAATTCACTTAATATGCAGGATGTCCACTGTTAACTGAACACATCAGTCTTAAGCAAATACATGATTCAGTTTAAAGTGTCAAAAAAAATAAAAAAATACATTTTTTTTTCCTGTAGGCTTTGCCCAGGAACAACAGAGCCAGGATTTTTGGTGGAATGTTCCCCTACATCCATCCATAAAATCAGCAGCTGGCTGCAATGTTACATCCATCAGGACACAAGGCAGATTTTTGTGTTTGCCCTCATAATTCCTGCCGAGTTACATGTTGGTTCAAATTTCCAAGGACAGTAGCATAAATGAAAAACTCATGAAGCTTTTTAGCAAAAACAAAATCCTATTTGAATTTAGTTAAACAAATTCTAAGGTTGTGTAGCCATGACTACAGTATGTTACTTGGACATGAATAAAACTGTCGAAAAGGACATGAATTTTAATTGCAAGATTATACATAGAGTTGAATAGGAGGTAAATCTCAGGAAAATGCAAGTAAATCAACCTCAAATGCTACGACTTTGTTTGGATTGATTCATATTTTAATATATCCTTGACCAATAAAATAATCATACCCACAGACTGTGAATAAAAACATTCCTGACCACATAGGTTTGTCATGTTTTGCTCCATAAAAATATCCTACCTCTGCTTTTTGCTGCCTTTCAGCCCCGTGACTCTGTTTTCCCTCCATGTCTGCCAGCTTTAGTTTCAGGTAGGACACCTCCCCCATGAGACTCAGCTTCTGGCTCTCCAATGACGTCCTATGTAGGAGTTCCTGTCATCAACAACATATGGCAACAGTCTTGAGCAACACAAAGACACACAGAGAAACAGACACACACATATACATTATGTTATCCATTTCAAGGTACCCACTGCTCAGTACTTACTGAAAAAAGGCAACATTAAGTCTAAATCACAACAAGCCAGGAGTTCTGTAATGACAGTCCCCTCAGACAAACCTACTGGATTCAGATGCTGTTTGAGTGGCTAAATATACACAACCCATGACCACTATTTATAATGCCTATTTCACAGCCCACTCAAAGTACACAGCAGTGGGGGTTGAGCAGGCAGAGCGCTACCAGAATCATGCAACACATTCATAGAAAGAACATTAAAATAACTGAGACAGGTGCATTCTCCTGTTGGGATGTGAACCTTTTAATAATCAAACCTGGTACTGGGGGGGGGGGTGATGGATCTGCAGTTCACTTCTGCTCCTGTTGCTTTTCAGTGGCTGTCAGCCCTAAGGTTTATAACCCTGGCTAAGACGGCAGATGTATTACTAATTTAGTTCATGTCAAACAGGTGCTAAATCACTTAAAGTCCATAAATGAGCATCCGAGGAAGGTCTAACAGTACGTATGGATGCGTTCATTTAAAACTCTGGCTTTTGGAAAGTATCTGTGTTTTTCCTAGTATGCACATGGAAAATATTAGAGCTTTGTCACCAGAAAGAGATTTGCGGCTTAGGTCCAAAACCTCATAATGACCATGTCTCCAAGAAACTGGCCTTGCCTGGCCTTTGATAGACAACACAAACACAGTGGAGCAGTACACACTAAGCGTCACATTTACAGCTAATCACACAGATTAAAAACATTTGTGACATTTGTCAGGATAACTTTGTATGGAAAATTCACAGGAGTGGCATTATAAAAATGAGATTAATTTATTCTGCATAATACCTGGTTCCTCTTACCCCAGTGTCTGCTTCAAGTAAAGGATGTGTATTTCCCTGCAATGTGTTGCAATG
Source organism: Brachirus orientalis (assembly GCA_016785285.1). Lineage (NCBI taxonomy): Eukaryota > Metazoa > Chordata > Actinopteri > Pleuronectiformes > Soleidae > Brachirus > Brachirus orientalis. Next base: position 10,087,730 of record JAFBJR010000121.1, read on the forward strand.
GTGTCAAATGTCTTGTAATTCCAGTTGATTAGAATCTCTCATATCCAGTCGATTCAGTGTCCTTTGTGGTGCTCAGCTAAATCTGAGTCGTGGATTTGAAGTCAAAAGCAAACAACTGGAAGTTGTAGACATTCACTTCAAAGTTCTCATAACAGGAGCACCACCCCTATTCTTTCTCCCTCCCATCTCTCCACCTTTTTCTTCCCTTCTTCCTCTTTCTTTCCCTCTATTGTTTTGTTTCTCTTTCTCACTCTCTCCCTTTTTCTGTGTGAATGTGTGTATGTGAGCATGCAGGGACTCACTCATTGCGGTTACAGGTTGGGGGTGTGTTCCACAGTACTGTAATCACCTGCCCAGACAGACCAGTCTGGCCCTGCATAAGCCACACTTTGAGACACTGTGCCGGGATAAGTCAGAGCATCCTAAATATTTTAGTTGCCAAGGTTATGTGCAGCCCAATGCATTGGAATCTCAGTGAGGAATTTATTCCCAGGAAGCACAGCTCCACAGTTCCAGACTAAAACTAATGAGGGGAGAGTGGAACATACAGAGTGGTAAGATAAATGGTCTTTCACATCTCATTTACTCCAAGAACAACAATGACATAAAAGCCCTGGATGCCTGAGTTTGTTCCAGTAACGCATCAAGCATTTGGGAAAGAGAGATTTCAATAAAAAGCTGTTATGACTCGAGCCAGGAAGGTCAGTATAAAGCCGTGTACCTGGTGTAGCATCTCCTCTGTGGTGTTGAGTTTGTGCTGATGTTCCACCAGAGAACTCTCTAGATCACTGATCTTCGACCCCTGAGCTTCCACTTGGTCTGTCAGAACACTCACCTGTGTGTATGTTTGGGACAACATAACAAAACTAATGAGGATGATCCTTTCACTGCAGCAAACTGTAAAATTACACTGGTTAATCATCTTTTAGTTCATTGCACAGGATATATATATATACAGTATATATATAGGATACGTGCAGCTTCTCAGTAGAACATCTATAGTAATAGGAGAACCCTCTTACATAAATTAGATCACTTAAATTGACATTATAAAAAACATATGTTGCCTACCTTAGCTTTAATATCGGTTATTTTCATTTCCTCATTGTTACACAATTTTGTTTGCGTTAGATCAAACTGTGCAAACATCAATGAAGGACCCTTTGTGTTTGCAACACTTTGCTGATTTCAGTGATGTCAGCAAAATGTATAATGAAAGTAAAATCTGCAGAGAAACTATTACATCAATATAACAACTAATCACTTGCGAAATGTCAGGTCCAGCATGCCGACTGGTGCTGATTTTCCAAAGGAATGTTTTCTCTGAGACCTGAAAAAATAAACAGCGCACCTGCTCTTGCCCACACCTACATGCTGCAGTGCATGGCAGTGCTAGCCTCAACCTGTCTGAGACAAGCACTTGTTCAGTAGTCCTGAGGGCAACACGCATTTACATACGTATATACAGTATATATATACAGGTAAACACGGCTCCCAAAAGACAATCTGGAGTTGAAAAAGCACCAAAACCAGTTTACAACGGCCTTTGCCCTTTCACCTCCCTGTCCTAGTCTAGTCTATTTCATTTTTGTGTAATGTGATATGTGCACTGTTTATAAGTCCTTTCCCACAGGCAGCATTGTGTCACGTAGTTGTTTAAATATGAAGGCTCCTACCAATTGAATTAACTTTTTTAAAATTAATTTATAAATGAATGTTGAGGTATGGTTTAGTCTGCAACTGTTTTCAATAAAACATATTCACCAAATTAAAAAAAAACAAACAAACAAAAAAACAACAACATAATGTACGGAGGAGTGAGTTTCTTACCTGCAGAACTAGTGACTCTTTGTCTCCCTCCAGTCGTGATAAACGTTCCTGGTATGAGTCAATGTTGCTGCTGGAATGTAGGTTCACCTTCAGAATAAAAGATCATCTTTTGAGTTCAGCACAATATTAATATGCACTGCTCAGCTACTATGTAATGAAAAATGTTGGGTGCAGGCTGAGCTCAGGACTGTGTTCATCGGCAATCAATGTGCAATGGAAGGTAACATTTCTCAAATTTCTCAGTAATCCAGGCTTTCAGCCACAATCATGGAAACATTATGTAGTTCAGCACTCATCATCTTGAGCCAACCCACTCAAGTGGTTTGTAATAATTTTAAAATACCATTAAGTCTTTAATAGGCTCTTTGCATATGACTTTAAAACCTTTAAACCTCATGTGTTGAACATCATAAAAAATACAATATTATAATTATACTATATCATTTTTATATCGTAGTTGCAAATATGCATATCCAACATACCCAATATTCTTCTTTAGTTCATTATGTGACAGTATACGTTTGACTTATAGTTATTAGTTATTATAGAGTCATTGTGTCAAACATGCGTCAAATAAGAATTGTTATATATCTGCTATATAGAAATCTCAAGATTCTTTAAATTCCTCTGCTGAGTTCCAACTTCTAGATAATATGTCATTGGTACAAATTTTAAAGCATTGTTATAACAATGACTGACAAATGTGTCTTTGAAAAGGTAGTAATAGTTTAACCATTAAGGACTTGTCACTGGCAGCAGGATTGTGTGTTCGTGCTGCTCAAAGACACCCTGCAGGTCGAAGTGGCAGGAAATGATAGCTCAAACGTGCATCCATTTATCTTTCCCCTCAAACTATTTGACCCTATGACCAGTTTGTCCAAACAATTCCAATATGTTACCAGGAACAACTGGTAATAAATCCAAAACAAATGCACTGCTCAAAGTATTACATCTGGTGTCTATACTGATAACCTTACTTGATCTGTCAAAATGTGTGGAGATAATGTCACTTTGTTTTCATCATTTGTTTTTCTCCCACATTAAATTATATTTTAGGAATATGTGGATTAAAGTGTGTAAAGAATGAAAAACAACGTACTTCACAGATGAGCTATTTTGTCTGAAAATGGGGTCAAATTAGAAGGTTATTCTATAGAGTAAATTATACAATTTCTATGAGCTACAGGGTTGTATTCTGTGTTTTGGGAAGCTAGACCACAATAGCCTGAATACAATTAGAAGACAGATACTCACAAAACGTACAGAAAATTGGTTAAAAACATCTTGATAAAACAATGTCACGAACATGTAATCAGAACAAGCATACTTGAAACTGAATCACATGTTACAGCACATTAAATCTATCAAATTATGAACACAAAGGTTTCATGTGGTACAGCTAACAGGAATCCTTCCTTTGGCCCTTGAACTTGGTGGATCCAAGATGTCACTGAAAATAGCAGGTTGTGTGAACAATGTGAATTAGGCAAGGTTAAAAATGAAAATAAAAATTAAAAAATATTTTCTTCTGGGTACCCTTATTATGATGATTTAGGAAAATCTACATGTCATGTAATGTCTAAATGTCTAACTGTCAAAATGCCCAAACTCCAGAACAGTTTTTGTGCACTGATGGATTGGTTTTTTACCTTATTTTCCAAATATGAGTTGGCTCCTGTTGTTTCTAAATCCTGGAAGATATGTTAGACAGTTTATTTGTTTACTATGGTTTGTTTGTTTTGTTATATGGTGTCTTGTATGCTTGTTTTGGCTGGGCACTAAATATGCATCTCATGTTAAACAAAAGTGCAGCCTTTGTGAAGTGCACACGTTAATTAGGTGCTCTTTTTCTCACAGTAAATCTTCCATCCACAACTGTTTGTGTTGTCATATTCTGCAGCATAACTCTTCCGCTCACAAGCAAAACATGTCCCCCCCCCACATTGTCTACTATGGCAACTGTAATTATGCTGAAAATGCAGCAACACTAGCGCACAAACACAAAATGAAGAGTTTGCATGCAAACAGGAGAATGTCTTACCTTCCTAAGCCAGGTGAAATGTTTGTAGAAATCAATATCATATTCCATAGTGCAGGCCCATTGTACTGTAGGTGTGACTCTTAATGTTAAATACTATCACTGTGTTCCAAAGCCCCTCAGAGGAAGAGCTAATTCCACAATTAAACAATCTCAGTATTTCCCTGAATTCAGCTCTTGTCATTTTACATAGCCAGCATATTGCAGTAGTGTGCAGAGAGGACGTTTGTCCGTGTGGTTTGGAGTCTGGGCCGCCTGAGACTTTTTTAGAGCTAAGCTGAATAACTCTAAAAACTGTGCCAGTTGGCTGTACTCCCTTCTTTCGTCTCTCTACTTTTTTCTACCTCTTTCTAACTCCCCCCTTTTCTTTCTCCTGCTTTCTATCTCAAGCGCACTCAAACTTCTTCAAAATACATGTTTTTGTTGCACCTCATGATCATCTCTTTCTGCTCTCTCTGTGTCCTGTCCCTTTCTCTGTGTCTCAAACCGCTCTCAGCCTCTGTCTGAAGTACCTCTCAGTCAAGCTGATTTTGTGGGGCTTCCTAAAGGGGCATGGGGGAGAGGAAACTTTCTGCAGCACATGCTCGTCAGATGTGGTGAAGTGCAATATTTCAAAAAAGACGACAGAATGAAAGGAGGAGGCAATTGAAGACATACATTTGGGGAGGGGGTAGTTGCAGCAGTAGAGTTAAAAAAAATTATCCAAAGGTATATGAATTAAGGAAATGATGAGGGGTGGGACAAAGGGGGGGGGGGGGGGCAACTGTTTGTAATTTAAACAGGAGCTCTGGATCTCATTACCAGTGCAGTGCATTAGATCCAGCTTCCAGTTTGCTATGTCTGAGCAGACAGGAAAAAGCCCTCCAGATGTTGATCACCAGGATCAAAGACAAATGTATCATGCTACTAATGAAACCCACAAACTCTCAACTTTAGGAGACTGTTGTGGTAACTAAGGGGGCACTTATTGGGATATTGATATGGTAAAGGCTGTGAAGAGGCATTCACCTGGTATTGCTGCAGCCATTTTAGTATCACATTTGCTGCATCAGTGGAGATGTCTGTGTAGTCCAGGTCATGGTAGTCAAAGGAGTTCAGTTGTGAGTAACTGGACTTCTTTTTGGAGCTTGAAGACATTTCACCTATCATCCAAAAGGGTTTGCATCATCATCTATATGCTACATACCATTCTGCCTTGAGATCTCATCCCAGGAAGTTTAACTTCTCTTCACCATCAGAGCAGTTCTCATTCTCTGGATCAGGTGTCAACGACTCTCTCTCCAATTCACACCTTGACGGATGACTCATGTGACACTTTGTCATGGAATGAGGGGTGTGGTCTACAGCTCCACCTCCAGTATCCAGAGATATAGTTCCTGGTTTCCCATCATCAGGCCAGAACTAAAGAAGCCTTTTGGTTGAAAGGTGAAACGTCCTCAAGCTCCAATTGCTTACAACTCCTTTGACTGTATCAGTGGAGATTTTTTCCTGAGACTGACCTGCTCTTCTTCACTCCACTTGCCCTCTAGTGCTACCCCGAGGGCCTCGGCCAGCTGAACAGTTGTGAGGGCAGGGTCCACAGTGGGGAGAAGGGACTGGTGTTGGGTACACTCTGTAGATTGACAGTCTTGCCATCCTAAAGGCAGATCACTGAATAGCCCTTCACCAATTTTGCCTAAAGAAACAACAGTGACAAATAATATGGTATTGCACAACAGAGGAGATCACCTGTTTAATCAAGCATCATCGGTTTTTGGGTATCAGTACTTAGATTGAAGTGATTAGTAGGTGACCGGCAGGCAGCAGAATAATAAAGGTTCATAAACTGGCCTCTTGAGGGTGCTATTGTGCTACAGTGTGTCTCCCTGGATGGAAATAGCATCAAATGTCCTGATTCTGTAAACTGTAGTCTCTAAAATCCACAAATTAAAGACTTGGGTTACTGTAAATCATCATGTGTAAGTTGCAGAAAGCAATTTTCATCTATATATAATATCTGAAGAATAGAATAGTGTAATTATTCAGTCAGTCTGGTCTAATGCATCCAGCTGTATTTTATCACATATACAGTACTGTTTCTATTTTCACTAACTTTAAATGAGAACCAGTTGTGTGGTGGACACTTTTGTCAGTAAAGTGTGCTGATAGCTAGACTGTCACTTCTATTAATAGAAGTCCCCCTCTGACCCTGTGCAAAAACAGTGTTGTGCTTATGACAAACACAACTGACTAAAATGTATCACCTCTGCTAGAAAATACAGATGGGTGGCACTGGAGGGTAACTTTAAAGTTACACACTTTGAGTAGTGTGGAAAGAAAGTAAAAGCATATCAAATAAACATACAAATGCCCAGAAACATGTACACGTGTGTTTCAGTAAACTGTGCACCAACTGCTTTTTATGAGCCATTTTAATTTCTTTTCATATACAAAATAACTGATAACATTGTGTATTGTGTGAATTGTTTTTGAGCATTAACTTTTTTGGTTAAAGTTAAGAAGTTTTCACGCTGACCACTAAACATGGACTCTGCGGAAAAGGAAGCTCTTTGCCAGGCGGTAGCTGCGCAAGTAGCCACCGTCACCCGTCACGATCAGGTGCTCGGCGAGATTATGGACGTCATCCAGACACTAACCTCAAGTGTTTCACACCTCTCCCATCACCTACAACACTCTCTGCTTCTCCCGCTGCCCAGCAAGCTTTCCACCTTCAGTCAGACCCAACCTCCAGCCCGGACCCTCGTCTCACCTCCTCTTCGAGAGCCACCTATACCCACTCTGGAGTGTTACTGGGGGAAAGTTGGTACCTGTTCACGCTTTTTTTGGACTCCAACGACAACGACAATTTCATTGACTCCGACTTAGCCCGACAATTAGACTTACCCCTGACGCCATCGTGTGCGCCATCGATGGCAGTTCTCTCATTACCATAACTCATCAGACCCAACCCGTAGCGTTAACAATCTCCGGGAACCATCACAAGTTAATATCCTTTCTAGTTATCACCTCACCTTCTTCCCCCGTGGTGCTCGGTCTCCCCTGGTTAAAGCTACACAATCCTCACCTTGATTGGGTAACTGCCTCGGTGATTAGTTGGAGCACTTTTTGCCATTCACACTGTTTACGTTCAGCTAGGCCCGTCTCTCACCCGTCACCTGTCACTGCCGCTCCACCAGACTTATCCCTCATTCCCTCTGTGTATCATGATCTAGGCGAAGTCTTTAGTAAATGAAAAGCCCTCTCGTTACCACCCCATCGACCTCACGACTGTCCCATTGACCTACTCCCCGGTTCGACGCTTCCCTCCAGTAAGCTGAACAATATCTCCCATCCCAAGAGGGAGGCGATGGAGAAGTATATATCAGAATCCTTAGCTGCCGGATTAATCAGGCCCTCCATGTCGGGAGAGGTCCGGGAGTTTGTCGCTGCCTGTCCGGTCTGCGCCAGAAGCAAGTCTACCCACCGCCCACCATCTGGTCTACTCCGCTCACTTCCTGTACCCAATCGACCTTGGTCTCACATCTCCGTAGACTTCATCACAGGACTTCCTCCTTCAAATGGATTACAGTCATCCTCACAGTGGTTGATTGATTCTCTAAGTGTGTGCACTTCATCCCCCTACCCAAACTCCCATCTGCTCTGGAAACCACAGACCTCGTCAACCACGTGTTCTGCCTCCATGGCATCCCCGTTGGCAGGTTTTTTGTAAGGCTGTTGGTGCAACTCCCAGTCTGTCTTCTGGCTACCATCCCTAAACCAACAGGCAGTCCGAGAGGGCTAATCAGGACCTCGAAGCAGCCCTCTGTTGTGTCACCGCTCGCCATCCTGCCTCCTGGAGGACACACCTTGCATGGATTGAGTACGCACATAACTCAATATCTACCTCCTCCCACTGGCATGACTCCCTTCATGGCCAGCTACAGGTACCAGCCTCCACTGTTTTCATCCCAAGAAGAAGAGGTCATGGGCCCATCTGCGCCGTTGCTGTGCTGTCTGAAGGTCTGCCAGAGCAGCCCTTCTTCGCTCTTCTGTGCAGCACCAATGTCTGGCTGACTTCCATCGGGTCCCAGCTCCCGATTACCATCCTGGAGATAAGCTCTGGCTCTCCTCTCGTGACATTCCACTCCAAGTAGATTCCAAAAAGTTGGTGCCACGCTTTATCGGACCATTTGGGGTGGACCAGGTCATTAACCCTACAGTGATGCGACTCAAGCTCCCTCCTTTCCTGAGGATTTACCTCACCTTCCATGTCTCCCTCCTGAAGCCAGTCACCACCAGTGACTTAGCCCCACCTCTGGACCCCCCCCCCCCAACACCTACTCATTGACGGCCTGCCAGCATACACTGTCCGCAAGATTCTGGATGTCCGGCGCAGAGGTAGGGGTTTCCAGTATCTGGTTGACTGGGAAGGGTATGGCCCTGAGGAGAGATCCTGGGTCCAGATTTTGGACCTAGCTCTCCTCAGGAAATTTTACCTTGAATTCCCAGATAAACCCGGTAGACTGCCAAGTGGCGCTCATTGGGGTTTGGGGGGGGGGGTACTGTTATGTCTTACATCTGGTCTGGGTTGCTTCCCTGCTTTTTTGCTTTTTTTATTTTTTTATTTTTATTTTTTTATTTCCTGCTTTTATTTTGTATGCCTGCTGTACTTCCTGGGAAAGTCATCTGGTTTTGTGTTTCAGGAGGCTGATTGACAGGTGAGGCGGGGACTTCAATCAGCACGGCTGTTTCCCATTGATCATCAGCCACATTGTTTCCTGCCTCCTGTTGTCAGCGCATTTTCCCAGTTACACCTTTAACTCATGCCACGTCGTGTCGTTTGCTTAGCTCTCTCTAATCACAGAACTTAATCCTTTTGTGTCAGCATTCTCTAATGCCCGCTTTTTGTTCTCTTTTACCCCCAGTTCTTCCTAAGCTCCGCCTTGCCAGCCGGCCAGCCTTAGCACCTTTTGTTAATTATTGGACTGGTATTTTGTGTTTGAATTTTTATATTAAATCTTGTTACTCCTTTTTCAATCCGTTTCCTTTCTTTTTTCTTTTAGTCCTTTTTTCCTTTTTGATTTTTTTTTTAAAACATGATACAGAAACTCTTACCAGCAATGATGTCGTCCATTTGTTGCAAGGCGGTCTCCAACATGTGGCTGGCATTTGACGCCATGACAACACACTTTCTCGTAGAGCAACACAAGTAGATCCTAATTCGCTGGTATGAAGAAGACAGAGTGTTAGCTGCTGGAATGAGAAGGAGAGATGCTTGAACTCTACATCACAGGCTACTCCCCTTACTTGCCACATGCACTATAAAGTCATTCTGACAGTTGAGTGGCTTCACATTCAGGAGTAAATAACCTCCTGAATGTGGCTTTTGGGTTTTAACTCTCCCTATTTTGTGACCAGAGCTTTAGCCATTGTCAGTGGTGTTCTCCACTTGAGGCCAAAGCTCATTTAGAATTGTTTGTTATTTTGTTTCCATTCTGATATATTTTTACTCCAACCTGCTATATTTGATTGCAAGATGTAAAACTCTAGTTGCTTAATTTTTTTCTTCTTTTTTTTGCAGTTAGTGTAAAGAAGAAAAAAGAAAAAGTTTTAGTTTGATTGATGTTTATGACAGTAAACTCTATAATAATATGTGTGACAGTGCTCTAGCAGGGCCAACTGTATTTTTGTCCATCTTTCTGTCTGTCTATCTGGACAGAGTTAATGAACTCAACTGGGAGCACCTGGCCAGTCTTTTTTGGCTTAAGATCTGTTAGTCACACTCTTCATTCTCTCTCTCTCTGATCATCAGTTCTCCAGGACCATGTTATTTTTTTAGTTGCCTCCCACCTTTATGCTAGTTGACGTATGAGCTACTTATATACAGTACTACTAATGCTTGAGTTCCCCATATGTGTCCATGTGTACAGAAATCAATGAAAACTTTACATGTTTATACTTACTCATGGATCTGTTGTAAACTGATCCACATAAAGGGCATTAAACTATTGTATTTAGTGTCAGTAATTTGTCTGACCAGTTTAAATGGGTCACCATGTGGAGTTCTGACAAACATATTTCTTTTAACCTCACACACTGTCATTTACAGTGTGGCCAAAAGGGTGCAGTGCTGGTCAGACAAAAACTGCTAAAACTGTTTAGTTTGGATTGGATTCCAGCAATCTTGGTAACTTAAGTTAATTATCTGTTGCAGAGAGTGCATATTTAAAATAGGAAGAAAAATACTCCTATTTGCAGCCTCTGCAGAAAGACATGGCCATAATGTAATTTAAATATTTGATTTGCAAAAAATCTTATAAACAATGTTTTCTTGCAGTAATAAAAATAAGGCATATTTTCCACACCATGCTTATTTTATTTGATTAATTATATCTATTTATCCGTATACATATAATATCAGTCTCTCCTGGCATATTTTAACTAAGCACTATAGAAAAGGTAATCATTACAAATCAGTTTTAAAATTCCAAGCACACACAGATGTTAAATGCAAGGAGGTCAGAGTCCTGCTTTATGGTTTACAAACCCTGCTCATCACCATCCAAATCTGAAGAGGGATAAACACTGAGGGGAAAGGGACAATGGAATAAATGTGTTCCCTATTACAGGATTATGAGCCAGATGTAGATTCAAACTTAGATCACTTAGATTCAAATAATGAGATTTAAAGTGTAAAGACTAAAAATCTTTACAACCTTGCCAAATAATGAAAAACTTGTTTTTATTGATGGAAATAAGATTGAGAGTTGGCAAGCTTTGAAATAAGACTGTTCTTGCCCAATGCAAGATAAAACAAGTGACACTTTGTCCCAATTGTTTATTTGAACCTTTTCATCTGTTTGCCATTTTTGCAGCTTTTGTATCACTACAGCATATGTATATACTGTATAGAAATATATACGTAAACATGTAAATGACACGGCAAGAAAGTCACCGGTCCAAATCTAAATTTGACTGAGGGCCTTTCTGTGTGGAGTTTGCATGTTCCACCTATGTGTGCATGGGTTCTGTACAGGTTTTACACTACACAGTTGCATAACGGCTCGGCACAGCGTGGCTCAACTTTGGTATCCATGTCTATTACTGTAGTACCTCTTCGATGTGTACAGGGTTGTCAGCACAGCTGCACTAAACTGTTGTGATGTTGTTTTATATTACATGTGACACACACAAGTGAAGAGCAAAGCATTCAGTTCACTAAAGAGATTAGTTGGACACTAATACACATTTGAACTAATACACAGTTGAATACACAGATATCATGTGCCACAGCATCTTCACTAACATACGATGGAAGGGGTAGTTATGCGGCTCACGATCGTCGGCTTTCAGCAGTGCTGTTGCAAAATACACAACGCTCCTCTATTCAATATTGGGATTTTAGAAATTTACATGTTAAATGATGGAGATTAACGCATGTTAAATCTTCATAAACAATCTACAGTTAGGCATTGTTCGGTTTGAGTCAGTTTGATTCCTGTGTCGCGCTTGTCATGGAAAATTCTATATCTAACTGTTTTTTCAATATATCTGTATCAACTTTTCTACATGTTTGGCTTTTGAACATGTCCTGCTTAGTTCATATGCAGTACACATGTCACGTACACAGGAAGTCTGCAACTCTTCATTTTACAACTTGACATTTTGCTTCATTATAACCGACAAGAAACACAAGTGTGACCTTGGATGATTGCTACCTCCCAAAAGGGATGCGTACTTCTCTCTCCTTCCCATGACTTTGATTGCTTTTGAAGAGATACTCACCTCTACCATTTATCCTTCCTGTGCAGTTGTTTTTGCCTGTAAAAATGCTGTGATACACTTCAGCATTTTGAACTCCTTTGCAGATCACCCTAAGCTCTGTTTTTTTGTATGCCATGAAGTGGCAACATGTTCACGATGTACCTTGCCTTTCACCCTATGTCAGCTGTGATTAACCCACCTACACTCATATAGAGGATGAGGTGGTAGACAGTGAGTAAGTGAATGTATATTTCTGCATTAACTTGCAGAATGAATGTAAAAAATGAAAAATGAATGTACAGTTGTACTCTCGTGTGTTCATTCATGCCAGAAAAAATACAGATACACGAGACAATGTGGTCACATGTGTTTGTTTTTTGGAAATATGATTTGATTCAGGCTTTGCCGCAGAGCTTATTGAATTTTGGCCAATGAGAAAAAAAGACTGGAAATAAACACACAAACCCTTAGGAGATAAAGACTGGAGAAACAGTGGGGAGGGCAGATTTAATAGAAATAGGGATGAAGTTCACAGGGGCTGCAACAGCAGAAGCCCACACTCACTATTAAATAGAACAACAACTCTTTCAAAGGATGAGATTATGACACTCTCTTAGCCACCCCAGTCTCTCCTTTTTATCTGTTCCTTTATTTTTTCTTTATCTCTGTGTGAATTGCTCAGTAGGATTGCAGCTGTAATTAATTAAAAGGATTATAAAGTCTGATAAATCTGTGGTGATTTGTTTTTAATTGGTTTTCTTGAATCTATACCATTGATAACAATGAACAGTAATTTTAATGTGGTGTCCAGTTCACTGTTTAATTTCTGAACTGAATTTAAACTTTCTAAATCATTAATTAATAGCTGTTATGCATGCAATGTTTTGTGCTGAGGAAAACAAAAAACTGAATGAAGTCATGGCTGAGAAAATAGACTCAACTTGGCTTACAAGTACAAGTTACGGTTCTAAACAAAAGTATGAAACATCCATTTTCCTGGTCAACTTGCTCTCATTGGTTATTGCTGGGTTCTGTTCAGGTCCAATCACTGTTCAGTCATAAATATCAAACATGTTTAATACTTACGATTTGAAATTGGGAAAACTGACGCATCCGATGGAGTTAACCTCCTCACAATACAAGATAATTTATCCAGATAATCTGTTCAAATCAGAAGGCACCGACTGAAAATCTGCGACTGAAATATGGCCAATTATCCTCCAGTGTGGGGCGGGCAGAGGAGTTCTCTGTTGGTTACAGTCTGCAGTCAATTCTTAAACACTAGACCTTAAAAAGTATTGCTTTTTCTTATGTTTTTACTAAGAACTAAAAAACACTTTACAAAAGCAGCCACTAGAGGGTAGTGTATTGCCTTCTCAACACTGTGTTTTTTCACTGGCACTAAAGCAGTTAAGCAATTTCTATAACTAAGATCAGTGCTTGACCTCACAAATAATGTCAAAATAATAAATCATTTCAAACTTGCAAGTTTTCTTTTCCTTATTTCCTTTTACCTTGCTTACAGTTTTTTCATAACATATTGAATAGTAAACTGTACAGTAAGCATATTAAGCAGACTTAAACAGGGTAAAGCCCAGTCTGTCCTCTGAGGTACTCAAACCTTTGTCTCGTCAGTGTCTTGGTCAGGATATCTGCTTTCATATCAACTATTGGACAATACTGCACTTGTATTTGCCCATTCTGCACACACTCACAAATGTAATGGTAGTGAATGTCTATGTGTTTAGTCCTTGAATGATTGACAGGATTCTTTGCAATTGCTATGGCTCCTTGACTGACCTCCATGATCGCTGTAGGTGAATCACTCATTCCAAGATCAGTCAGCAATCGCTTCAGCCAGGGGCCTTCTTGACCTGCTTGGCTAAGTCCAACATACTCAGCTTCTGCTATTGAAAATGCAACAGTTGCCTGTTTCTTGCTGAACCAACTCACTGCTCCTCCACTCAAGAAAAGCATTACCCGTTATTGAGCCACAGTCATCCTGATCTCTGGCCCAATCAGCAAACCAATCACAGGTCCTGAATCTGACTACTCGTACTTGAGGGCAAGGTTCATTGTACCCTTCAAGTATCGAAAAATTCTCTTCACAGCTGTCAGATGTGCAGCATTTGGGTTTGCATTGAACTTTGACACAGCACTCATTGCTTGTGCTATGTCTGGTCGTATGGCCATTGCAGCGTACAGTAAACTACCTACCATGGACTGATAAGTGCTTGGATTCACAGGTTTACGACACCATCATCTTTTATCAACTTCATATTTGCATCAGCAGGAGTTGCAATCGGATTAGCATTGTTCATTGCATACTTCTGAAAAATGGTTTCAATGTAATGCTTCTGATGAAGAAAGACAAAACTCTTTGCTTTGTCTTGGACAACAGAGATGCCCAGGATATAGGACAGCCCCCCCCCCCCCGTGCCCTTCATCTTGTAGCACTTCTTGAGAGTTAGTTTCAATTCATCCATGCTTTCTGTTGATTCTGTGATAAGCATCAGATCATCAACATACGCAGCTAGTATCTCAAGCTCCTGTTGAGATCTTACAAACACACATGGGTCTGATGTGCTCTTTTTAAAGCCAATGTCTTTCATAAACTCTGTGAAAGCCTTGCTCCAGCAGTGTTGACTTCTTCAGTTTGCACACTAGATGTTCCTGCCCTGGTATGATGTATCCCTCTGGTTGCTCCATGTAGATTTCTTCCTCCAGCTGTCCATTTAAGAATGCAGTTGCTACATCCATTTGATGCACACGTAGATTATTCTGGACAGCAAATGACAGTAATGTACGAATCAAGCTGAATCGTACCACAGGTGAAAAAGATTCATCATAGTCAGCACCATACATCTGTGAATAGCCTTTAGCAACGAGTCTACACTTGTGTCTCTCCGCTTGTCCATCACTGTGATGCTTGACTTTGAACACCCACCTTGATCCTATGGCTTTGCGATCCTTTGGCAAATCCACTAAGTCCCACGTCTCATTTTCTATCAGTGACTCATATTCAAAGTCAGCCGCCTCCTGCCATTCCTTTGCATTAGGATTCATCAATGCTTCTTTTAGTGTGCTTGGCTCTGTAACACAACACACATTGGCAAAATAATTAACAGTTACTATGTCAGCAAACTCATCATATCCATATCTTTTTGGAGGTGTTGGAAACATTTTCCTTGTCGAAGCAGAGACGTCTGTGACGTTCTTGCGGGTAATAGCCTTTTCTGATTGCTGTCATTTCCTTTTGATGGGTGTTCTCTGCGTTGTGTATTTCTTTTTTCTTTTTCTTTTTTTATCTTCTGTGACAGTTGACAAGGTAGTGGGTCTAGTTGTCTTTTTTAGAGGTTGTGGCTTCAGGCAGGTGGGGGGGGGGTCGGTGTGTATGGGTCCTGGAACAGCCATTGAGTGGTAGCTGCACAGAATAAGAAAGAAAACAAAAGACAACAGAGCAGTATCTGTTGTAGAAGACTACAAACACTAGGGTTGTATCCTCTGTTCAATCTGATTGTTGTTCCTTCTTTCCCTATTTCTTAATTCCCGTGACACGTAAAAAAACAGTGAGGTAAGGATGGACAGGGAAGGCCTATGAGGGAGTCTTCACCACAGGGTTGGCCCCCGAAGCCTGTTGCATTCGGTTCTTCCCTGGGCTCCTCACTGGTCTGTGTGTCCTATCCAATCCCAGTGTGACACGAGTCCAGGTTTTCCTTCCCTAACACAACACTGCTGCAGCTGTAATCAACATCACTTGATGTGGTCCATGGCACTTAGGCTCTGAGTTATGCTTAGACTGTTGTGTAGCTAGCACTAAACCAAATTCTCTGTGGCAGCAGATAATGCATTTCACATTTCTCTTGAGAATACATGCTCCTAGTACCTTTTTACACTCATCTACAGACCAAGTCTTGTTTGGATGGATCTCATATTTCTGAGTTAATTCTTGTCTCACTTTCTCAGTTACTATTAGGTTCATTTGCATTCCTAACAGGGATTTGAATTCGCTATCTCTCATGTGACCCATGTCCAGATTTTTGCCACTCCATCTCTGGTAAGGTGTCTCTTTCTTCAGAACAGATGTTCTGTATATAAGCTGCAGTTGCTACAGCCTCTGCCCACTACATTTTTTGGCAACTTAGCATGAAACAGCATACTTCTAGCTGCTTCAATGAGTGTCCTAATTTTTCTTTTTGCAACACATTTCTGCTGAGGTGTGTGAGGTACAGTCATCTCATGGTGGATACCTTGAGCTTTCAGGTATTCTTGAAATTCACTGGATGCGTATTCCCCACCATTATCTGTTCTTAGCCTTGTGACTTTTCTGCCCACACTTATTGGAGAATGTTTCTTTTTTTTTCAAATTCCTTGAATTTTCTAAGAACTTCACTTTCCTTTTATTCATCAATAAAAGTCACAAAGTACTAATAGTAGCAGCGAGACTTCTTGAACTGCACTGTATTTCCTTTTCTAGTAGCAGCTCCCACTGAGAAAAGATTTCCTGATAATTTAGGAACATATAGCACATTGTGCATTGTGGCATTTTTTTACATCACTGATTCTGAACGTCATTCTGAGTTTGATGTTGCCAAGTCCTAGTGCATCCACCACCCTGCCTTCACCAGGTTTTACAGACTGTGGTTCTGAAAAAATGTCTTGAAGAAATTTTTTGAAGTCAATCAACCACTGAGCCTGTTGTGACTTCTCATTCTGATTAGTCTCTTTAACTGGCTTTAATTAGGCTGCATATCTCCACGAACTTGTGTTGACATGGCTGATGCACCACCAGATGCATTATCAACATAACTATCATCAGCTTGCACTTGCTTTTGTTCTTCGTTTATTAATGCTTGCTGAGCAAACTGCAGTGTCAAGTTGTCCATCTTTGTTTCTAATGCAGTGACAATTGTAGCATAACTTGTTGGCAAACTACCCAGGAGAGTTACAATCTGGTCTTCCTCTTCAATTACATCACCTATTGTTCCATTCCTTCATTCATTTTAAATGTTCACATTAACTTTCTCTTTCCTTCATTTCACATCTGAAGTATTTTTTCTTTAGGAACAGTTTATTTGCAAGAGTGTCTCTCTCAAAATGTCCTCTCAGCGTATCCCATGCCTCTTTTGGAGTCTGACAGCTTGTTATCAGGTACAACTGGGGTGTACTTACATACATACATACAGCACCAAGACGGAAAATACCTTTTCTTTTCGTGGTTGAAATTCACCTCATGCATTAGCATTAGCATCTGCTGCTAGCACATCCGTTTCCATTACCATGCCCCACAGTCCTTTTGCTTTCAGCAAGTGCTCCATCTGAAATTTCCACGTTGCCCAGTTCTCTGGTCCGCTAAGCTTGTCAATTAAAAGTTTATCTTCCACTGTGAATCCCGTTATAATTAGACAGGCATACAGCATCGCAGAAATTAATGCTAAACCATGTTGGAAGGTTTTCTCCGGGTTCTCCAGTTTCCTCCCGCAGTCCAAAAACATCCAAATTTGGGGTGTGATGAACTTGTGGCCTATCCATGGTGTATATTGCCTTTTGCCCTGTGTCAGCTGAGATTAGAGACCAGTTCCCATGACCCTCATGTGGAGGATAAAGCTGTAGAGGATGAGTGAGTGATTGAGTGAATCATGTTTGGATAAAAATAAAGTCAAGACCATAAATACTATGTAAAGGAAGGAGGCAATTAGACCACCATAGCATCTACCACATACAGTAAATGCTCTATTGCATTTGTCATCAGAAGCTACACTGACCTTTCAATTTTCATGCACTTTGACTAAATGTCACATAGATAATTATATCTTCAACTTAGAGGATTTGTGAAAGTCTGCACCTCCCTTTCCTTTTACCACCAATCTGGCTGGATCACAGAAATACAGCCTACCAGAAATGTGTCATAGGACACCCACTAACAGGACTTTAACAAGCCGCCCACACACCTCTGTCTGTGCAGTGACAACACCCACGGCCTATTCTCTCTCTCTCTCTTTTAGATGATATTCCATCAAGATCCACACACAGTGTGAGAGTAAGTGAAAAAGGTCATATATATATGTTAACCAGTGGCAGTAACTAAAGATTTTTAAAAGGCTCTTCATGGACACCCTTGACTCCTTACCTGGTCTGCATTATTATTCATCACTGGCTTCATAACGTCAAGCCATCTATTAAAAAGAGTCCTAATGGAATCCTAGATGAGTTAAATGATCTATGAGTGACAGAAAGTGCTATCTAGATGTCAAACCTATATTCAACTCATAGCCAAATTATTGTTTTTTTTTATATTTTTTTCCTATACTTTGACCTAGAAAAAAGGTATAATATAGGCCTAACCCATGTATGAAAAAACACCTATGGTATGTATTCTTCTTACTAATTGTTTTTGAAAAGGTCATCCTTGCCTTGATTTTGTCAGGGTCCGGCTTCCTGCCTCTTATTTTGTTAACTTTCCCCTTTCCTGTGCAACCTTGTTTTTGCTTTGTGCTTTCAGGAGACTTGTCCAGGCGGCTGGGGGGGTCGGGGGGGGGGGGCGTCCCTCCTCACGGGGGGGGGGGGGGGGGGGGGGGGGGGGGGGGCGTCCCTCCTCACACACCTGCTGCTCGTTTCCCTGTAAGCCCGGCTTCTTCCTGCAGCAGGTGTCAGCGCGTCTACAAGTCTAGTTTCGTGAGCTCTAACTTTATGCCGTGTTTTTTCGTTCCACTTTCAACCCTCAATCGTTTGTTTAGTTATTTTTGTAAAATAACTAAACAAGCTTGTTTTACAATCTGGCTTCCGCTCTCCTTTTGGGTTCATACTCATCCAGTGTAAAAACGTCACAGATTTATCAGTATCAGGTTTCTGTCTACTCTGACATGACAACATATTTTGGCTTTAAGAAGTGTGAAGAAAGGCAACACCCCAATTTTTGGCCTCCAGGCTGATTTTCTATAACTCCTTATACACAAGTCAGTGGCCTGGCTCCATCATGTGCTTATAACCTCACCTAGATACAGTGCATCCAGAAAGTATTCACAGCGCTTCACTTTTTCCACATTGTGTTATGTTACAGCTTTATTTCAAAATGGATTCAATTCATTTTTTTCCCTAAAAATTCTACACACAACACCCCATAATGACAACGTGAAAATTTTTTTTTTGAGATTTTTGCAAATTTATTAAAAATAAAAAAACTCTGACATGACAACATATTTTGGCTTTAAGAAGTGTGAAGAAAGGCAACACCCCAATTTTTGGCCTCCAGGCTGATTTTCTATAACTCCTTATACACAAGTCAGTGGCCTGGCTCCATCATGTGCTTATAACCTCACCTAGATATAACCACTACTTTCATTGCCTATGACGTCTCTCACACCTTTCTGACCTCTTCCTGTGAAAGAAGACATACTTCTCAATGTACAGTATAATTGTTATTCTTATTTTTTTCACTAAGTCTCTATGATAGTCTGTCAGCTTCTGCATGATTTGTATGATTGTGTGGAAATGCAGCGATAGAAGTGTGATCACAAAAGAGAAAATGTTTTTTTGGTAAAATTATATTGACAAAACTAGTTTGACTTACAAAACTGGCCTACAGTATTTAAAGTCTTATTCCACTGGCCATTTTGAGTACAATGCAGTACAATTATCTGTTACGAAATGAATACTTTTTGGAAAACAGTATGTAAGTACATGTATCAACTGATGAAATGCATTGTATTGCAGTTAGAGGCAGAATATTAAAACATGGTGTCCCAGGTGAGTAGTTCCCTCATCATCCAGTGATGCAGTCAGACAAATGCATGCAAAAATATAACGTCAAATAAAAGGTGCATCAAATGTGCAATATAAGATCCAGCACACTGTCCTCATCATGACTATTTGAAGGGACAATGACTCACCAAATGGCATGCATAATATTTGCATATAATGGCAATACAGTGCATGTCAAGAGGAACCACTGCATGTGTGCTGTGCTTTTTACAAGTTTTTTTTTGTTTTGGTTTGTTTCTTTTACAGCTTTCAAAGAAGTTTATAGATTTCGCCAATTTTGAAAATGTTTTTAAGTTTCGATATATTATAAATTATATACTACATCATTAGTGTTTTTTAAAATGCATATATGAACTGTACATGTGTAGAAATATGTATAACAAATTGTATTATCCCTTTGTACAACAGTCAAATATCAACAATGGATATTAGTTTTTCTTAGTGAATAACCTTTATTTGAAAACACTGAACATATTTTAACTTACAGATACTTTGTCTCAAAATCGACCATCACTGCACATCAACTGACAGAACAACACAATGTTTCCCAAAGCAGACACAAACAATTCAGGAGAAAGTATCCCATCGAACCATGGCCTCATGCACCAAATCACCACCATATTTAAGGAAAACAAAACAGTGTGGCAGTTCAACTGGTTGTATACATTGTGCAAATACAGACTCACCTTATTGAAACAAGTAACAAGACTATGTTTAAAAAACAGTCACTACTGTATAAACCCAGGAGGAGCCCAGACTTAAAATGCCTGCATGTGCCTGTGTTTTTTTTTTGTTTTTTTTTTTTGTTTTGTATGTTTTGTTTTTTATTGCACATAGAAATGAAAAAAACATCCATCTTTTCGGTCATTCAAATCAACATGCAAATGTTCACCTGACTGGAGCTGAGGACAGTTCTGTCTCTCTCTACAGTAGTGGAGGGATTCTGGCATTCTTCTTAAAGGACTGTATGTGTGCAGTACACAGCACTAATGTCCAAAGGAGCAGCCACAGCTTCAGGTTGATTCAGGTTCTTCACTAAATTGTTAATCAAGGCTATGGAGAGGGAGGTGTCTTCAGAGAATTGCAGGATCCTCCCTGGCTACTTCCTGTGGTCCCCTGGTACTGCAAAAAAAACCCCCACAACATTTACATTAGTTAGAGCTTTACATGCATGAAAAATCTTAGTAATAATAACTATTAATGCTCGATTGATGTCGATGCAGGCAATTGCCAAGGGCCCTGTTAAACATTTTTTGTAGCAACAAAAAATGTTTAGGTTGTCTTTCAATTTGTGGCTTGTTTTCATGTTTTTGGGCTGGGCGTGGCTCTTTGACATCCCTGTCTTTACAGTACACATACAAAACCTGGGCTATTTTCAATTCAATCACTGCTTATATCTTGGATCTTCCAACCACCTACAGAGTTATGAATTGGGCAACAAAGCAAACAGTGAGTTTGTTTATTTATGTATTCTCTCAATTTTATTGGAATTGACTGCACCACTGTTGGCTGTTACGTTTGCTTGCTGCACACTGAAGGATAAAAGCTTTTGCAAATAAAGTTACGTAGTTGGCAAAAAACAAAACAAAACAAAAAAAGAAAAAACAGATCTACATTTTTAATAGCACTTCACAGTTTGGGAAAAAAGTGAGAAGATGAAAGACTTGCTAAAAATGAATAACCTTTAAATTAAATTATTTGGGTGGAGATAAATAATGTAAGTGGTTTCTTGAGTCACCAATTTAGATTTCACAGCAATATGTATTCATATACCCCCAAAAAGCAAAACAAAGTACAAAAAAAGTTATTTGCTGTTTTTTAGACACAAATCTTAAAATGCACACAAATATGCACAATGAAGATATTCTTAGGTTCCCAGGTCAGGAACCATCCTTTAATTTCCCAGCATAACTGTCTCTTCTCATATCAGTGCTATAGTTCATCTAGGTCTCATAGTGAAATGTCCTACGGCTAATGGATCCTTTTGGGAAAATCATGTGCCCTGTAAGGAATTGAGAATCAAAACAAGGTGATGACTTGGCCTTCAGATTCATTAGATCTTAGTCTGATTAATATAAAAACTTGATAATAATCCCAGAAGCCCCCACCTCACAGCAGAAAGACCAAAACACAAAAATAGGGAGGGGCAATAATGTATGATGACCTTGTCTGTAAATATATATTATACTTGGTCATGTAAATCCAAACAATTCACCACTTGTTTTTACTTTTTATCTAATAGTCTCATTTGGCCCTCAATAGCATTACTCAAACAGGTAAAAAATACAAAATGTCAAAACACCACATTCTGGTAGAAGGATTTCAACATACACAGTCATGGAAGGGGGTTTCAATTCTGGCTGATTGTCACATATCTCTAACCTCACCTCAACAAGAGGATGCCAGTGGGCGACAGGTTTTCGGGGATAGGTGAGCATTTCACCCCAGTGGTCTCGACCGAGGCTTTCGGCATCGTTACCAACTCGACACACTCCAATTATCTCATTATGGCCTACACTGTAGGTGCAGGGCAGAGGGAGAGAGACAAGGAAAGAGAGAGAGAGAGAGAGAGAGAGAGAGAGAGAGAGAGAGAGGGAGAGATCACCAACAACCAGCATACCAAATTCAATAATACTTTATTACTAAAAATAATAAACAGAAGCAGGCAAACGATTTGTGTGAAAGAACAAATTTGAGTCAAGATTTGCAAAAATCATTACAATATGCAGACCACTTACTAGTTTTGGCTATGTTTAGATTACCAGCTACATTGTAGAAGATTCAAATTATATTCAGATTACAGATCAGAATTGATGGTTGACATTCAGAAGTGTCTTGCACCTGAACACGCATCACATCAAAAGGCATAATACCTTTTGAATACATTTCTGAATGCATCATCGGCAACAAAAGAAAAAGTTATATGTGAGACTGAAGCATAAGATTGGCATCACATTTGCTGGGTAGCCCAAATGTAGTCTTTGTCAGCTGCTACAAAAAAGTGTATGATCTCGACAAATGATGCAGAAGTTCCTCACCGGTCATAGTCCATGACTGCAATCAAAAGGCTGATCTGCTCAATATTTTCTGGAGGGACATCAAAGACTATAGCCTCATTATAGACTGGATTCAAAGTGTTTCTCTTTGTCGAGGTCTTCCTCTTCTTCAGTCTACGGCCATCACACATTAATGAAACCTTTACGTATGGATCTGTAGAAGTGAGGAAAAAACAGAGTGTGAAGACATATTTCTTTATTTAGGATAACACCACGGCCCTGCAGTTGTTGGCGTTATCAGATTTTAATTACCAGATGCACCAGTGATATCCATGGCCTTGAGATTGCGAGCCTTTATCATGGTAATAGTTAATCTGCCGGCAGTAGGCAGGTAACAGAGTGAAAACATCAGATCCCCGAGGTCCACGTTATCCTGAAAGACAACAGAAAACAAATTTAATTTACCATTAAGATCATACTCAAGAAATCAAATAAAACTGCTACAAGTGATGTCATCTTCTGTTGGCTGCTATAAGAATTCCCCTCCCTCTGCCTATATGCCCTCATCAAACAGTTCAGTTTGGTGAGGGAGGCATCTGTTACAACCTAAAAAACAAACTAACCTCACAAGTCCTCACACTAAAAGACCAGTGTTACAGATTAACACTCAAGATCAGTGATTGCGCTCAAAATATACTTTTACCACTTATTTTCACAAATGTTTTTCATTGACGGCAGCTTCAAGAGATTTGAATTATCAATGAGAAAATCCTACCAAATTCTACCTATCCATAGACATGGCCAGTGTACATATGCCTAATTAGTTTCATAAGAAATGTACATAAATGTTGAAAAATGTTAAAGAAAGTGAAACTATCCAACCCCTCAAAAGGATCGACTCCACAATTTAATGGGTTCTTTTTGGACTCAAGGTTCAGGAAAGCTGGTACTGTCATTTTTGCACAATCCATCTAACAAACACACAACACTTAAAACCTAACTTTGCTAGATAATTAATAATGTCACGACCCTATGACATTTGGTTACAGAACGGAAATGTGTGTCTGTTAAAGATCACTCCTCTCTGTCACACGGCTCTAATAAAAGCCTTCCCCATTTCGCCCAACACGAAGACTTCTGTTCGGCTGCAGAGAGGCAGAAGCTCACTTATCACTTGTTCTTAAAATAGCGGCACTGGAAAAGTGAGAACCAGATGAACACACAATGTGGTCTGGTGGAATCAACAACTCCGACAGTAGAATCTCGTGCTGATCTAATGATCTGTCGAATCGCTGTCCTTCCCTCATTTACAGTCTTTTTTTGTTTTTAAGTGCAAGGGTAATTTCTACTATTTGTCAGCATGAATGTCCTCTTCTATGACTTAACGCATATTTTAATCTGTGATCTACAAATACGCCTTTGTGGGTGTGTGGGAGAAAACACAGGAGAGAGAGAGAGAGATTTAAAGATATTGAGAGAAAGAAAGGATACTTCAAGTTTTACCTATAACTGATACCTATAAACCGCTTTGTATCTTAACACAGGTAATTAGTCACAATCATAATCAAGTATTCAACAAAGCTGTGATACAGTATAAGGTGTTTCAATTTGCATGAAAAAACTGATAACACTCCCATCACAGAGGGAAGCAGAATGCTTTCCATGCTACATGATCTTTGTGCACAATGGAGATACAAGCGGATAAAAGACGTTGTTGCTGTCTGTCACATGCGGCAGAATCCCTTTTGTCTTATAACCAGTTGTATCCAATATGTCACAATTGACACACAATTCACTTGTTTGTGTCCTAAAGCTGAAGCCATCAGAAACAACACCAAAAAAACAAGCTATATAATAATAATAATCCATTTTATTGCTTGTGTCTGATATTGCCATTAGTGTGCTCAACCATTAAAAAAAATTCCACTCCCTTTCATCACTTTACAATCTGCTTCTTCCTGTAGAAGAAAATGTGCCAAATCTGGCAATGAAACGACATATGGTCAGTCCCTCAAGCAATCATGACTTAATGGTTAGAAATTATTTGATTACCATTAAGTAAATTAATATTTACAGTGACTGGGCTCTGCTGCATTTGTTACAAAGCAAGCATTTGTGTGTGTGTGTGCGTGCATGTGTGTGTGTGCATGTGTGCGTGTGCGTGTGACCCAAATATTCTGAAGCAACAGTGAGAATGGAGCACTCTAGAATCTGTGAATCTCTGATCCCAGTCACTACCTGTCAAACAGTAAAAAAAAATACATTTACAGTTAATAATACTGTGGACAGGCAATACTTTTGTCAGTAAGGTGTCACTGGTAACGACCACTTGACCTACTGTCCAGCATTAAAGAGGACATTCACTGGAAAATCAAATTTCTGATGTTTTTTTGGTGTGTCCCCGTGTCCTTTCCGTATCTACACTTCACTAAAGTGTCACAATAAACACTTCAGCCACTTCTGAGAAAGAAGGGCTTCTCTGTTTACCTGAGCTCGAGCAAGCGGTTTTGAAAAGTCACTAGCACATTTGTGCATTAAACCCTCCCCCAACAGCTACTCCTGGTCATGGGCGTGAACATTCAACCTGAAGAAGAAACAGAGGCACCGCGGAGCAGTCAGTCAGCTGGTAGCTGGCCAATCACTAGTGAGTGGGAATGCCCTTGGTAGCTGGCCAATCACAAGAGACTCAGTGTTCTGGGGGGGTTTTTGATCGTAAATATTATTTAATTTATCTAAATAGACATCAGTAATCTGGATTTTTGGTTCAAAAAGACCATCCTATGTGACCTTTAATGCTTCCCACTAACAAAATCCTTTGTCATGACCATTCTTAAAAAAAACAGATGTACACTGACTGCACACACATCAGGACGACCACAGGACAGTGTGGACATTATCCTGATTGTAGGTTTTGCTATGTGACATTTCAGCACCGACTCATGACCATTTACTGCAACACTATACAGTATTACAGAATGTTACTTTTGCAGTTAGGCTACAAGTCATAAAGGAATCTATATCTTTTTCAGCAAACATTTTGTTTTGTTGACATAATTTGTTTTTATCTCTGTGTGTTGGCCCTGGGATGTCCAGTATTTACCCCACTTTTTGCCCTTAATATGTAATAATTGTTACATAGCCTGCATCTGTTTATCTTCGGTTGTGTTTTCAAAATCCAGTTGTACTTTGTATGAATCATTTAGGTGGGACACAGCTGCTCATTTGGCCATATGAAGTTTAAGATGACCATGTGACTTGTATAAATGGATGAGTTGGGCCAAGAAACAATGGGAGAACCATGACAGTATATGAATATGTGCATAATGGTTAGTATTGCTGACATTCAAATATCACTTTGCTTTCATCACTGACATGTTGCAAAAATAGCTGTGTAAAGCAACAACATTCACTGTCTGTGTGTGCGAAGATCAAGAGAAAGTCCAAGGCAGACAGGCAAAAAGGCAGATGTGTATTTTTAGAAGACATTGTAAGCTGTTGGCTTTATGGAGTAAATAATGGGCTGGCAAGTTGATATATGCAACAATCAGTGTCTATTTTCCTGGGTAAATAAAGGCAAGATGCACAGAGGTAAAACTGCAAGAAGGCCATATTCACACCCAATGGTACAAAGGACTAAAGCCTTTTTTATGTGGATTTTTCACCTTCTCCCTCACATTAATGGATTTCCTGACAATCCACACAGATTCATGTTAGATTTATGGGCAACTCTTAGTTGCCCAAATGGATGAATGTGAGTGTGAACTGTTATTTTTCTTTGCATGTCAGACTGGTGACTTGAGCACAGGTTACTGTCACTTATCCATTATCCATTATCCAGTGTCAGGAGGGATTGGGATTACCTCAGAGCCCCCCACACACATCCAAAGGTCAGCAATATACTGTGATGGATGGATGGATGGATGGACATGCTTTAGCCTTTACACCACAAGAGAATCCTCACTGAGCAGTGTAAGCTAATCCTACAAAAATCCACAGTCCTGATTTATATTAGTCAGATTATACAAAAGAGAATCACAGAAAAATACATGGGCTTTATTAACTTGCTCTGAATAATCTTCAAAAACAACAACATCAGCGCTTGGAGGCACTGCTATTCCTGTTATTATTGTAGCATTTCCAAGTGTCCCATAAGACACACTGTTTCTTTAGTTTTGGCTTCCTGGTTCTTCATTACTGGCCCAACAAAGCACTCATTTATCCCTTTGCTTCTTGTCATGCATCTACCACTGTTTGTTACCTGTGGCTGCAGCTGCCTCCTTCTACCTGGCTTCCACATTCATTAGGAGCGTTCCCCTTAGAATTAGGCAGAGACTTGAGTTTGACCTCAGGCAAAGTATCCACTCTCTATCCACCAAATAATAAATATGGCATGTTCAGGAGCTGCCTTATCTGCTCTTATAAAACAAGACAAGCTTTATACATCTATGTAATGCATAGATGAGCGGTTATAGCTTGAATGGCCATGAAACTGAATGAGAAAATTAATTTATGCAGATATCTTATGTAAGAGGCAAATGCAGACCAAGATGGAAGCAATTTTCAAGCTTTCAATCTCAAGCTGAAACAGTTGCATGACATTTCTGTGGCGCTTTTGTTTATCATGTCAGATTACTTAGTTATAAAGATCATTGAAATGGCTCCAGTTCAGACATTCCATTTGCATATTTACAAATGCAACATCATACAAAAAATGTTGCTGAGAGTTTTGAATGCTCTAAACAACAGATATTTAACAGGGCAACAAAGTTGAGACCATGGGCTCTAATTTCATAGACCAGGTGCAGGCGCAGCACACGGGGATGTGTCCAGGCGCATTCTCCAAGTTTCGTGCACAGGGCAGGGGGTGCAGCCGGGCGCAGCTTGGCGCAGCCTGGCACAGCCTGGCACAAGTACTCCTCTGTCCCGCCTTCGTCCCTCCTACCAATGCAAGTAGCGAAGAGAGGGAGAGAAGGTGTGACTGGGTTTAACACAGTCTTCACCAATCAAGTGAGCTCCTCACCTAGATATAAATGTATGTGCTGATTCAGATAGTTAAATTAAATAGTGGTTGTTGTGATTATTAATTGCATTGAAATGTGCCTGACAGTCTGTAAACATGCCTGTGAGGTTTTGGTGCGCACTGTTCACCAGTCAGCCTTGCACCAAGAGTAGACCAGGTTGGAGCCGGTGAGCTTTCAGCACACCTTCGGCGCAGCCTTTTGGCATGAAAATTGTGTCGAGAGATTGCGCCAAGGCTGAATCTGTCGACACCTCCCCCTTTTGCTCCGCTACACCCATCTCGGCACGCCTCAGTATACCAAATTGCCAAATTCGTTGTCGTACGAAATTGCCACTGCACCGGCTGTGCTACGCTGCGCCACAAAATTAGAGAAGCAATGCTGTTATTACCCACTGAACTTCACAGTTTACACACAATCTGACTTTAGATCTGAGAAAATACTCTGGAGAGTAAAATGTCATATTACAAGAGCACTGTTGTATAAGCAAAGCATATTTTCCTTTTAATGTCAATAAATTATCAGAAATCAATAGAAAGAATTCATATTAATGCCACCTAAACTTGCCATGATGAGCAGGATCAGCTGCACATTACACCTTGTTAAGCCGTCACTTTATGAGTTTGCTGTCAAAGAAAACAATTACTGGAAGCAAGTGGAAATAAATACTACGTGTATTTTTTACGTCATGCATGTTTGCCGGATGTCTTTCAGCTAAAAAAAAGAAATTAAGTAACCCATGTGGACAGAAAATAAAAGAAACTGGGATGGTATTGATGAGTTCATACATAAGTATCACCTTTATATTCAAGTCACAAATTCTCTCTCTCCCTTTCTGTGTCACACACACACAAACACACACAAAAGAGAATCAATAGTAAGGCATCCTGGGCTTTACATTCTGTTGACATATGAGGGCCCCTTCGTGATCTATTTCATTTACATATATTTGAAAATATTCCTAGGGGGCAGGTGAAAATTAACTACAGCAAGTGCCTGAAATGTGTATAGCATTTATGTATCCACATCTATATCATTTTTTTTACATATTAAAAATAATTTAATAACAGTAAAACTAATGTAGAAAAAATATTTTTCGAGTACTCTCACTCTCAAAACAGAAAGAGAGCAAAAAGAGCAAAACCATCAAGAGAAATGTTAACCTCATGCACCAAAGATTTCTCTTGTTTGTTCAGAGCTGACATCTCACTGTTTTGAACTATTTTTTTAATATACTGTATGCTGTTGATGTGAGACACTGAAATGAAGGGACTCAAATGTGTATCAGGCATCAGTTGCATAAAGTCTGTCAGACTTAATAAAAGACCCATTTGTCATTATACAGTAATTCAAAGCTAGAAAATATGTTGATAAATTTTGAAATGTGCTACATGTGTCCGATTTTATATACTATAAAACTGACTCTTTTCGAAAAAAATTCTATTAGGGATGAACAGAACCTCTGTTCTGTGTGTGTGAACACTCAAATTTGTTGTAATTGAATAACAATAATTGTGCAGTATCAGTCAAACCTGCTGAGAAATTTGTTGCTATGGAAACAAACAGGAGAAGGGGCAAATACACCCACAAAGCTCTCTAATCCCTAGATAGACCACATCTTATAACCCAAATCCTGCCACAGAAAAAGCCCATTACAGTTAAAATTTGTCCTGTTGACAAATTTTCCTCATTACAACCTTTAAAAGGCTTGAGAAAAGATACTGATTATTTATAGATGTACCTATACTTTACAGTGTGGGGTCTGTCACATTTAAAATGGCCACCACCTCTATTTTTGACCAAATATTGATAATAAAAGCCAACGTTCACATGGCAGTTAATGGGAGCTTCCATCAGTACTCTCTGTGCTTCCACACGATTTATTTTTTGAAAAAAGGTCACGTGACAATGAGAGCAGATCTTGATTAAAGAGGATACATTTCTCTGTGCTTTGTGATGTCGTTTATACTGTATTTATGAACATTAAAGCACTGCAAACACTTTGACTTTTTGAAAAGGTTTTCTGGGCTGACAAATGGAGTGCCGGTGACGTCGCTTTTGTTAACATTTTGC
Organism: Brachirus orientalis; assembly: GCA_016785285.1. Taxonomy (NCBI): domain Eukaryota; kingdom Metazoa; phylum Chordata; class Actinopteri; order Pleuronectiformes; family Soleidae; genus Brachirus; species Brachirus orientalis. The sequence goes on from JAFBJR010000121.1 coordinate 10,117,189, forward strand.
CACAAAAACACTCACTATAATATGTGAAGTGTCCATAAACAGCATTGACTAAAAGTGTAATTTTGATAGCTATTTAAAAACCAAGGTGTAGGGGCCAAAGTACAATTCATTGTAGTGTAAATAGAATTAATGTGAAAAGGAAAATAATTTCATTTAGAAGTTCATGTAATAGTTAAAATGTTAAATACTACTTAAAGGATTAAAAACATACTAGAATTCATGTGTTTGATTTGGTACATATTAGTAAAACAGTGTACTGCCTCTTTAAGAACAGGTCAACTCCGGCTATATTGTGTTGATGTTCACTTTTGTTTTAGATCTTGAGAGCTGTGGAAGCGAACGGTTTTCTTACCTGCTGTAAACTGTGAACTGCTAACTTTATCAGGAATCCTCTTTTTGTTTGTTTCATTAGCAACTAGAATATATTTAGTCAGCTCACATTCTATTTTGTAACCAAGGAATAAACCGGAGATTTTCATCTTGTCTTGTGATGCACTTAAACTCTCAACCCTCCTCAAGTTAATAAATGTCGACCCACTGTGTCTTCAAAAAGTGACGTGGTTCATACTTTTTGACAACAAATTTCTATTCCTTCCTATGGAATTTAGTTTTACTTATCTTTAAGGCATGAGCCCAGCTAGCGCCTGAGCATTTACAAATTTGAACAGAAGTGATGACTCACCGAGGAGACATACTGGATTTCCCTGCAGAGTTTTGTCTCCCTGGGAAAATCTGGCAGATCGAAGAAGTTGTCCACAACTACCTGGCCAATAATGTCATGCCGTGAAAAACGGTCAAAGTCATAGATGCTGAAGTGCAGCTTACGTGTTGGAAGCTCAGAATATGCCACAGGAAACAGGAAGACCTCATCAAAAATGGGGTTCAGTGTCTTGCGATGCACCTTGGTCTGGTGCTTCATCATTCGATCAGGCAGTAGATAGATCTTAACATAAGGGTCAGAGGAACCTGAGAAGTCCTTAGCTGGAAGGTCCTCTGCTTTGTGGATCTTAACTATTAGCTGTTCCAGATTGCAGTCATATTTGAGGATGAGACTGAGGCGTCCACAGCCTCTGTGGTTTCCTTCATCTCCCTCAAGGGAGCGCTGTTTGTAGAGCTCGGGTTTGAGACGGCCGAGGCCCAACCCCATTCCAGTGAGGGAGTCCTGCCTTTGGAACTGGGCAACGTTGAAGTCCGGATTAGAAAGGTTCATATGTCTACGAATTGACCCTCGTCTGTGGGCAGAGGAAATCATCAAGATACATCATCATGAAACAGCAACAGTTTAAATAAGAAAATGTATTGAGAGGTTTTTTCCATATTGGACAATTGTCCCCAAGACTTTTTGCCAAAGCAATAAGTTGTGTGTGGTATGTAAAGTTACGTTTGCATGTTGGATGATTAATTGGTTGGTATAATGGTTGGGTCTGCAGGAAACTAAAGTTCATTCACAGATCTGCAACAGATTTGTTTGTTCTATAAAAACCCACTATTTGGTGAACACCCACTTTGAAGCTTCATGTTTGTTATTTTAGCCAGTACCATTGAAGAACAAACCATATTTTTAAAAGAGGGAGGTTGGGGTTAGAGTTCACCCACTGTATGCCCATCTACACCTGCATTCAGGCTCCTGTTGGATGGTACCAGCTGCCCATCACACAGCATCCATATCTTAACATGTACTGCTTCATCATCCTTTTTTTTTTCCTAAACTGGACCATAATTTACAAAATGCTAGATTTGAGAAGGACTGTATCTCTGGTGATTGAGACCATAAAGTCTGTCAGGAAATTAAAAAATGTTGTACATCAAGTGAAAAGTATGAACATTTTTTTCTGGATGTACAAACAAGCAGACTTCTTTTTGGCAATAGTGTTCCAAAAGAGTTTGTACATCTACATTATTAACTAAAATCAACTGTTTTGTTGCTTCAATCTGAACATGCCATGAGCATAATATTAACCTTTCACTAAAACTGCAAATATGTTGGAGAGAAATACACAGACATGCAGAGATAGAGCATGAAAAAAGTACCTGTCAATAATTTTTGCATAGTAATAATTAATTCAGCCTAAAGCAAAGAAATCAAAAATCTAAGACTGACCCAATTTCAGACATTGAGCGACCAGATGGTGGGGGTTCTGTGGTCTGGCGCTGCATACGAGGGTTAGTGTGAAGCCCATTTTCCTGACTTTTACACTGAGCATCCAGTGGGATGTCTGGAGATGTGTGACTGATCTTCATAGCTGCCTCAGGTGTGGCCATGACCACAGGCGGTGGTGATACAGGAGTCACTGGAGCCTCCACTGATACGACCGATGCCACAGGAGTAGGCTCTCTGGCGATGGAGCAATGTGAGGATTCACGGCGGTTGTGCATCGGGGGGTCCACAGCTGTGTAAACTGGCTTTCTGGGTAAGGACTGTGAAGGTAGGGGGCTCATGGTGGGGTTGAGATGTACATGGGCCTCCTTGGTGGTGGGTGAGAGCCCACGTTCCCTCCATGGAATCCAGCATAGCTTCCAGGAGACAAAGAGGGAAACACCAAACAAGGCTAAGCCACAGGCAGTCACGACCAGTGACAGCAGACTCACAGATATATCTGCGGAGGTGATACAGAAGAGACAGCAAATAAGAATGTGACAGAGAAATCATTGGGCTTCCTGATTTGTTTCAGCAACAGACAGTGTGTAAGCTTATATTATGTTTTGATTTAAACAGTCTGTGTATAATTAATAACACAGAAGTATGTGATGTGTTTTAATGTTTTAAAATCAGCCATTACAAAATGTATTAAGTCAGTGCTTAACAATGTTTTACATTATGTTGGTATATTAGAACTGTGAATTTAGCTTTTTCTGTGATCTTTTCTTATTCTACTGTTCAAAGAATACCTGACAAGTTTAATTAAGTTTAGCTACATTAATTCAGTTATTCTGTGGTACCTTATATCCCCACTAATGGAGCAGGGTTGTCACTAGACCTATTACTGTACTGGGACACAGCTGGGACACAGACAATTAATTAAAAACAAAAAAACAAAAACTTAGCCCTTATGTATCATAAAAAAACATAAATAGTGCTTCAAACTATACAATCATATCAGATTATGTTGTTGTCCGGATCTTTGAATAACCAGCTGAAATGAACTGATGCATTTGGCCTACTTGAAAACAAGGAAGTGCCATGAATCTTCATGAAATATTTATTTCAGCAACCATATTCAAATTGAAAATTTGCAACAGTTAAACAAAAAATAAAGCACTCCTACATCTCTGGGTTTTCAATTATTTCCATTTCAGCAAAGTGGCCCATACAAAAACTATAAAAATATACACAAAACAATAAAGCCATATAGTAGTACATTAATCATTAATCAGAGAATCATTTTCTGAGAAGTAAACTGTAACGTCTCGGTTGCAGCAAAGCGGTCAGTCACTTGACAGTGACTTAACTTGGACAGTTCCTCCCTCTCAGCTGACAAGATGGTGAAGCCTATCCTGGCCCATTGTGCTTCTCAGCCAAGTGTGGAGCCGTCTCAGCACACTGAACGTCCGTTCACATGTGCAGCTTTTGCAGCTTGGAAATGGCGACGCAGAGGTGAAAACAAACAACAATGATGGGCAGTTTACTCGGTACTAACCTGTAAGACAGGTGGAAAGAAATAGCTCTCAGACACCGTTGTTAGACGTTATGTCCAAAAGTTGTTTCTGAAGTGAGCGTGGGACCCCAATCACAGCCAAAGCCACGTGAATAAATTACCATAGTAAGTAGCCATGTGCGCATTGTGTATGGGGTGAATAAAGTAGCAATGAGTTGCCATATTAAGTAGCTATGTGCGCATTCTGTAGATTATGCCATGTAGACTTAAAACAGACCAATACTGGGACACGTGTTCCAGTGACATCTGTCTGGCGACGGCCCTGTAATGGAGTGTGTCGCATGCTGGAAATTTTGGCTTTGCTGTGAACAGCAGCAGAATAGTTTGTTTAAACAAAAGCATTGCAAGCACTGTAATACTGTCAAAGTGCTGGAATATTACACAGGATAATTTCAAATGTTTAAAATTATTTTTGAAAGAGCAGATTTAATGCATTAATGTCACCTTAGCTCAATACTGTGCTCGTACAGTAAATAATCTGTATTAAAGCATTTTCATTCTCCTGGCACAGTGAATTTTTATTTCGATAGGTGAGTAAAACTACTGCAAAAATTATCTAACTTAATGCTGATTTTGGTAAATCTGGACAAGCTAACAATGGCATTGAACAAAGTCAAAAAACAATATTTGTTGAAGTTGCCTTTGGTGCACCTAGGAATTTCTAGGTGCACCAACCCTAACCCATTTTTGCATGACTATTGTCATGTTCTTCACTACAGCAACCACACGTGATTTAATGTGAAAATAAATAGCTAATAAACATCAACAATGAAGTTTAGCAACCAGCAGGCAATACTAGTAGCCATAGGCACACAGCAGACACAGGACAGAAATAATGTGACCTTTAAAGTTGTCACACTTGGATGATAAACTGTGTGAAATACAGAAAGTCACAAACAACTACAGTATGACTTGATTTTATTTATTATTAGAACTGTATCTTGACACCTTTGGCTGTATTTCCTCTGCTTAAATAGACATTACATACCAGAAGGTGTCATAATTTCACCGTTATAACACCTAACTTCACAATGTTCTGCACAGTTAAACCCTTTTAACCAGGCATTTTCCAGTATAAAATGCAATATGACTTTTATGCATAACTTGAATTTATGTTATTGCACTGGGGAAAAAAAGAGCAGAAGCAGTGGCAATGGGAGTATAAAAGTTTTACAAGAGTATCACACCACAGGCCTGAGACTGAGAGAACAGAGTTTATGGTTTCAAAACATGACACTGAATATGCCAGTGGCGCATTTGTTTACACCATCACGCAGTGTTTGAGTCTCCATGGAACGTGAGGAGAGGTGTGGTGCAACAGTCATCAAGGGCTCTGTGAATCACCTCAGTAGGTGGCTGTTTGTGAAAGATAAATCAAAGAAACATCTGCAATACAGCAATGCTGAGGTCCAAACTATGACTCACTTTTACACTTTTTTCACACTTTTACAAGTCAAAGTAGTTTTTTGCCCTCTCTTTTAATTTGCTCTTTTGGTTTTCATTTGTTTTGTTACGCCCATGTCAAAGTAGAGGTCTAGGTTTCTTCCTGTCTACCTCAAAAAAATAATAATAAGCCTATATTAATTATGATGACATATACAGTGAGAGTTACTAGTTTGGTCTTAAGTTGATGTGAAGTGATCCCATCACTTTTATACATTGGGAAAGATAACAGGTGGACCCACAGTTGCGGTTCAGCCCAACCTTTGCATTTGCATTGCATTAGTAAAATCAAGCAAGCAAGTTAAAATGCATATTTGGCAACGCAGATACCTCTGATTAAACTGCATTTTTGGAAAAAAGCCATGAGCTTTTCAAAACTGAAATCAATGGAGCATCACATTAGCCTCATCTAAAGAGCATATTGCAGTTTTTATGGAGAAGGAAAGCAGATAGCTGTGATCACATTATTGCCCTTTTGATGAAAGTGTTTTTACTTGTGGGACTGGGATTTTACGATGCCAAATAAAAACTACTTTGAGGCATTTGTATATGGTTTCACTATAATGTCAATATGCATGCGCTGGATTGAACTGTTGCCCAGCAACAACTGTTATGGGAGAAGGTGGAGTGAAAGTGGAAGGCCAGACATTGTAGGTGTTTTTTCTGTTTTATTTATAGAAAATCATGACCAGCAAAGACTTCTACATCAGTGATAACTGAACCACCTAATTTATGTACAAGGTCTGCTTACCATGCTGTGTCTAACACCGGGATAATTCACTTCCATCCAGCTGTTGTATTGTTGACTTTGCAACTGATGTTTTGAAATGTGTGACAGTACTTGTGGCTTTGCCTCTTTCTGTGCAAGGCCAGTGATAATAAATGATGACATATCCAGTCTCAACAATGCAACAGACTAATAGCTGCCTTTGGATTCAAATAAAGCCAAAGAAAGAAAGGATTGTACAAGTGGAAAAATGACTTTAATCACAATGATCAAAATTATGCCATTTGATTGTTAGAGACTGATTGCTATTCCTGAGTTTTATGAGCCACAAAATTTCAGGATTTCATACAGAAGAAATACAGAACATATGCTTCAAAGAAAGTGATTAAAGTAAGTAACTGTGAGCATCCATTGCTCACAATACATGCTGTCTTCTTTCTTGAATTCAAATATATTATGTGAAATAGATTCATTTCTTATTCCCATTATTGCAGGGGAATATTATTTATTTGGCAGTGTTCATAGTATATGCCATTGTATTTGTATGTAATTAAGTGTAGTTCGATACAGGAAGAATATTTTCATTAAGTGCTGTGGAGCATGCTGTAGTGATTACAAATACAGTAATTCCACATAATTGCATTCAATCATTTTCTATCATATTTTTTGTTCATTAATTGCATTCGAAATTGTTGATGGAGTTTCTTAGCATGCTTTATTGGTAACTGATTTTGAAGATTGCAGCCACTCTTATTAAGGATACATGTTGGTACCATAAGTGACTGTTAGCCTGTTCCAGTATTAATAGAGGATCCTGGTTTTTGTGGCTGCTTCTTGTTTCAAATTATATATTTTAACTTTAAATGCTCAAGAGCTTTAGGGATATGAGTTGTGTTTCTGTTTTGAATGTTTGCTGATGCTTCATTCAGCGGATGTGGCAGACACAAGATTACTCACCAAGAGAAAAACAATCTTTAAAAAAAAAACTGAATTCAAACATCACAGAATATCTTATGAAACCATTAATCATCAAGAACTGAATCACATCTGACAAGCTCCACGCATCATATCATTCATGTTAGAAATAAGTGAACCTAGCCTCCCAATCCAACAGTTCTGCCCGATAAGCTGGCGTTTGTGCGTGGGTGCTGCCATAAGAGTGTGCCCAGAAACTCAGACAAACTGTCCTTTCAGTGCTCTGAGATGCTGCGAATACCACTGTATGTGTGATTTGGGAGAATAATGTGGAGAAATGGAGGGACTCGCCATCTGAGGACTCTAAGCCCACACTGAACCTGGCAGAAGGCCTGAGTGCTGCCTGGAGAAGAGGAATCTGCAGACATCTGGACGGATTCTGAGAGTGCCATCACTACAGGGAGGGTGGACCAAATTTAGAGCACAGGACCTTCAGAGGTGCTCTGGTGTAGGAGGCATGAAAGTGCTGAACAGGCAATATATGGAGCATCTACCTACTGAGATGTTGTTATAAGTCCTAACTCACTGACAGAAAACTGTATTTATGCAACAATTTGACTTTTTTGCATACCCTTAAATCAACACAGCTTTTTTTTTTTTTTTTTTTATCACTGAAAGCCATGTCTACTGATTATCTCTATCTCTATCACAGAAAGTTGGCTACAATATGCAGTTTTCAGAAACATGATTCCATATTGTCATCTACAGTTGTGCACATACTGGGTCTTGAAACTCGTTACATACTGTATTTTGGGAAATAACATTTATCCACATCTCAAATTTACAATGTGAATTGAGAGTCCACTACTATTTTTAGTGCAATGTTTTATGTATTTCTTCTACATTTCTGATTTTCTGGGTTTCTCCTTGTATTGTACAGGACAGGCATAAATTAGCCACAGGCCTCAGCCTATTCCTTTTTTGGTTATTAGGATGTTTGTGTTAAAGGATCTCCTCTTATTTTTACTTTTTATATGAATTTAACCAAAATAAAGATATTCATGAATTCATTCATTCATTCATTAAATAAGACAATAATTGCCGTCATGTTTGCGTAGTAAATTAGTATGATGTTATAGTTGAAGGTACCGATTCTGAAAAATCGGTACCTTCAGTTACGCCAATGTGTCATTAATACAGTCTAAACCCAGAGCAGGAACAGTGACTTTCTGGGATCTTTGGTCACTATGTGGTTTCGGAGAAAGCCTGACCAAGATGTAGTCATTGGAATAAAACAGCTAAGCTAAACTAAGTGGCCACTGCATGGCTGTACAGTTATACTTAATGGACAGACATGGGAAAAGCGTTGATCTTTTCATCCAGTGCTCATTAATAGTGCTTATAAATATTTCCCTCAATGTCCAACTGTTCCTTTGAAGGATTTACTGGATATGACTATTCTTTTGACAACTTCATGAACATTGGAGTATTCTTATGGTTCATAATTACACTGTGTTCCTATTACGTAACATAAATGGAGGAATTATCTTTTGTCTGATGACATGGTATTTGGCAAGACGGTAACAAATGGTTACAATACAGTAGGCTATTTCAAATTGCCAAACTTAAACATACTAGTTTGTTTCCATGGACTAACAGTCAATGTCATTATATATTTTACTTATTTGTTGAAATCCTCTTTGCACCCTCATAGTTGCCTTTGAGAGACAAAAGAAGTCTGGCGTACACATCACTAACATAAGTCTACCAGCTACATGTGAAATTCTGAAATGTTTAATGTTTCCCTGCAGGTGATTCAGATATGATGTCATCAGTGTCAGTGAAGCAGTCATCACAGCACTCTCAGCTCATCTCAGCTTCAATCCGTGTGTCTACTGTATGTTTTGAAGGCAGAGCTTTGAGGAAAGACAGACAGGAAGGGGCGGGGTCTAACAGGTGCAGTGTGTTCTGTTATTGCAACCTGATACTGTATATATGACTCCGGATCTATTTATTTTTTTCTACAGAAAACTTTATTGCTGGCTATTCAGATGTGAAAAGTACTTCAACAAATAATAATAGTTTTATATAATAAAATGTTTTTTGTTTTTTTTTAAGAAAGTCCTGTACAGAGTCAAACTTGAGAAAGACATCTTGAATTATGGGTTACTAGTGTTGATCTCTCAGTTTGATATTATTTCTTTCTTATTAGCCATCAAGCCTACAAAAGTCAAATTAAACTTGAAAGGCAAGCCATCCTAACAGCTAAGACAGGACAGGAACAGTGTGTATGATGAATGTGGGAGCCAGATGAGAACTGCCAGATTAAGCAGCAACGGAAAAGGAAGGTTGGAGAGGAGAAGACTGGGAAGTCAAAAAATTCTTAATAATGATTATTCATAATGAAACCAACAAATGGAGGTGGGGTGAATTGAGAAATGTTGAGGACTCAAGTTACTGTGCCTCCATAAAATGATCTCCCTCTCTCGTCATTTACACACTGAGTGCTGATTAATTAAGAGTGAATATGGTCACGTTCATTTTTCAGTCTGGACTCTCTGTCTGAAGAGAGAGGCAATAAAAAAAGTCCAAAACTGGGATTTTGTACCTGTTTTAAGTATAAAGCACAGACTTAATAGGAAGATGGGGAATTGAATTTGGGGTCAACGTGAAAGGAAGTAGGATCGGTTTTTACATCATTTTACACTCTGTGACTACAAGCAGCCCCTGTGAGTGTGCCCAGGTTTTACAATGATTTTACCAATAGCACACATCCAGCCACTTAGAGATCATTCATAATTAAAATTGAATGTGGTTCAATTTTAATACCGAACAATCATCAGGTTGTCGGTATGGGCAACCGTTTCAGTTTAAGCTGCAGAATGCTTGATTAAAAAACAAACAAACAAAAAAAACAATGCATATGCTCATTCACCTTAGATAAATCAAACGCAAATGATGCATCACCTGAATCCGTGTAGCGTGGCCGGGCGAGGTCTCGGAAATAGTAGATAAAATCCAGACAGTTTTCGTTCTGCACTTCCCCCTTCGAGCAAAGATCTGACAGCAGTTCAAGTGCCTTTTGACAAATCTCGTCATCTCTGTCTCCAGGCATTTCCCACCAGCATCCTTACAAATGGAGGGTCTCTTATAGGCACCACCGCACCCGCTTGATTGTCACCTATAGATATAGATATATACTGTATAGATATACAGCATATAGTCCACGCGGCTCCGCTTTAGACTTAAGCACTCATCCAGATCCACGGACACGCCTACACTCACGCTGGAATTTACGCTCCGTGTGTTGGAAAAACGGGAGGGGGGAAAAAGCAACACTCGTCCAAGTTATCCAGAAAGCACGCAGCCCTCTTTGTTTGTAACGCAGTGTCCGCACACGAGCTGCTGCTGCTGCTGCTGCTGCTGCTGCTGCTGCTGCTCAAAGCCAGCAGTTTGAAACTGTCTTCCAGTGTCTTTAAATCACAAATGAGTTGATATCGTAAAGCAGGCGACATATTACTCCACATAAGGCGTCCATGCTGTGCAGCGTTAATTCACTTATAGGAGTAGTGAGAATAAAAAAGCCTCCAGCTGAAATTTTAAATGCATTTATTTATCATCTTCACGACTCATTTGCAGTGCCGGCCCTAGCCATTTTGGTGCCCTAGGCGGATTATGATTTTGCCCCCACCCCCCACCCCCCCATACACAGCAAACATTATAACATTAATAACAACAGCAGCATGACAGACCTTAAAGGTTTAATTGTTGATCAAACACACAACTACCACACACTATAATATACACTACTCACAATAAGGTAGGGATATTGTGCGAGACTCAGTGGATGTCATACCCTTTTCAATGTGGCATCAATTTCAACATTCTGTGGGTATAAAACGCTGGTATTGCCAGTAAGTCATTCCAACTTCATCATTCAAACAGCCATGAACCCACGACGTCACTTCGGTGGCAGGCAGTCAGATGTTGCTCGGGAACTTGGTGTGTCTCATTCATTTTTAGTAATATCAAAGGGAACTTTTACTTATTTCATTAAAATTCAGACCAATTAGAAAAGCACTCATGTAAATAACAATATCCCTAACTTATTGTGAGTAGTGTAAATAAGAATAAAATAATAATTAAATTAAATCACATCAATAAAACAGGGTTACTGTTCAGGTTTAGTGCAAATATTTAGAAAGTCGTGACAGCTTCAACAATATGAATAATAAGGTGTTCAAGCAATACAAAACAGTGCAATATAATATAAAAACAGAACACAAAGGTTGCAGAGCTCAAAGTCAGTCCCGCTGACAGCAAATATGTTGGACTTTTTTTTGTCAACATAGCTTTTTTTCCTGATAGCTTATATTTAAAGTTCTACACGTCTGGACTTCCTTGCGGCAAAGGCATCTATGGTATCATCAAATGATACCTGCCTAGAAACCTCACGATTTATGCTTATTAAAGCAAGTCCATTGAGACGCTCTTGGGACATTGTGGATCTCAGGTACGTTTTGATAAGCTTAAGTTTGGAGAAGCTCCCCTCTGCAGCAGCAACTGTCACAGGAATAGTGACAGCAATTCTCAGAGACCACAAATAATTGGCTAAACTTCCATTCTTCAGTGAGTGGTGTAGATCTGAGTGACGTTGAAGGTCCCTCTTCCAGAGGCCTCTGCAAGTATTTTCTTGGTGTTTCTGTACGGATGTAACAGCAGAGTAGATTTATCTACTACTGTAAAGATGGAACTGCAGCAGACTACTTGATGTGTTTATCATAAATGATTATCTTGTTGTGATTATGCAATACTAAAATTAACGAGGTTACGCTTCAATTTTATAGTTACAGCAGCTACACGCAACAGTAGCATTACTAGTCAACTTTGCTTTATTTACACTTAGCTCGCTAGCTAGCATTTTTAATGTTAGAAAAGACGACATACCTCTATACTGCGACCTCTTTTCCGCCTCCTCTTTTCTTCTTTTTCTGAAAGCTGACCCTGAGGGCTTTGACGGCCTTTTCATGAGGGTAATTGTCTCAAAAAATTGACTTTGTCACGTCTTTCAACATCAAACTGAGATGCGGGGGAGGGGGGCGGGTGTTGTTGTTTTTTTCTGTATTTGTTCATTTTTTGTTTTCAAGGCAGAGCACAAGGAAAGGCCGCCTGCCGGGGCTCTAAATCATTTATAACTATTATTTTATTTTATTTGTTGTTTTCATTTTTTTTTCTGAAGGCTTGGAGCGGCACCCCCTCCAGCAGGTGGCGCCCAAGCGATCGCCTAGTTCGCCTATGCCCAGAGCCGGCCCTGTTCATTTGGCTTGCATTTCCATAAATTAGAAGTAGGTTCAAAAAGCACATTTATTTATCTTCCTTTTTTATTTTTTATGTATCTATTGTCCATAATTGTTTCTTGATAAGTCAGGGCATGCTTATAATGAACAGCTCCATAAATTTCTCCTCGGACAATCAATGTCAATAGACCAAAAATAGACCTTTTGCTCTCATTTCCTTTGCTAAGCCTTTCAGGAAGCATCAGTCTATTTTACCTAAGTGTTCATTTCAGTGTTTGACAAGCCTTGTAATTATTGCATAGGTTCCATGTAGTGACATATGTCATTACAACTGAGTGGGGACAGTAATAACCTCAATTTATGTATCAGACCCACATTTGAAACCAGGTGGTTTGTGACATATGCGACAGGTTAACCCTGCATAACTTCAGATTAACCTCTGATGAGATTAAAAACGTAATGCCTGTGATATAATGGGGGCATAGGCCTAGGTTGATTGGGGAAAATTAGTCAAAGTGGATGTCATAAGAGGAAACAGGGTTGCATATTATAATTTCCTCAGAAAGGCTTTTTATTACATACAACAGCTTCACAATCATTTACTGGCAATTTCAAAGGGTACATGCCAAACAATGAGTACTAAGATAAGACAGTAATGTGATGAAAAAAAAGGCAGATAAATGGGCTTGCTCTGCTACTGCACTAAGAACAAAGAGACCAGCAGTCATCGCCATATACAGATGAAAACAGCTTCTAATGAGCTGTATCCTGTGTGCATTCATCTTTGCTGCTCTGCTGTCCGACAAATGCTGTGTCCATGATACTTCCCCAACTGATAATAATAAGAGCCCATGATATTCTTTATGTTGTGGGGACCTAAATCTGTTCACGCAGTCACATTATGAGGACTTGTCTTTCTTGCGGGGACAAAAATTCAATTCAAATCATTCAATTTTATTTTTTATAGTGCCAAATCACAACATACATTATCTCAAGGCACTGTAAGTCAAACCTTTACAATGAAGTTATCAAGTCCACATAAAGTAAATTACTGTATTTTAAGGTGAAGACATGTTTTAAAGTTAGGGTTAGGTTATAGTTAGGGTTAGGGCACTAGTAATAATTATGGTTAAGGTTAGAGTAAGTCGCCAGAAAATGAATGTACAGTAAGTCAATGTCCCCTGAAGTCATGGAAACCAATTTGTGTGTGTGTGTTACCCATTCAAAAAACGTTCCCATAGTCACTCAGCTTTCTTGGTGTCCATGGCAACTATAAAGACTCTTCATCACCCATTTCTTCTCTTCAGCTCTCATTCTTTCAGCCTTTTGTGCTGTTAATGCATAGGCAATGTTCCACTCTCTTCATCCCTTTCAAAAAACATTTTCACAGTTATTTTCTCAGTGCTGTTTTGTGTCAGCTGTTCTGTATTTCCCTTCTCTCTGACCCTACCTCTTTCTTGTTTTAAGGCATGGGCTCATTGAATGTTCACAGGCCAATTTGCTAAATGCCTGCAAATTGGCCTTACTCACTTTAGCCCATTGAAATGAGGATGATGATCTCAACAAGGTAAAGCTACTGTGAATAAGAAGATGTGTCCTGAAATGCCATCAAAAACTCAAAACATGTTTTCCTACTTTGCAGATAATTGAAAGAGCTTCCTCTTACTGTTCAAACAAGCCAGACAGTTAAACAGTCACAGATAATCAGTTAGTTCCTCTAATCTGCTTTAGAGAACAAAGTTTGACTGTTACCTGAACCAAGTGATTAATGTAAGTACGGTCTTGGGCTTGGTGATAGATCCATCTTATTGCTGGTTTGGAGGGGCAATCTTCCAGTCGAGCTAGCCTTCTGAGTTCCATAAAGTGTTGACAGTATATTGATGGGGAGGGAAATCATGTGGCAGGATTATATCTCCAAGTGGCCTGGAACAGAGGCAATAAAACCAAAACAAACTGTGATTGGTTGATTTGCTGGAAATGACGTCATTGTAGCAAACGATTCAAGCTTCTTTTCAGCATTACTCTTACACTTGCTGGGCTTGATTCTAGCAGTTTGGGTCAGCGACCGTCATCAGGATACACACTTTTCACAGTCTTTCTACACAGTCACCAAACTTCCTGCACACATACTGCATGGACAGAGGTTCAGGGATAGAGTGGGAATAAAAGTGGCTCCAGTCTTTGTATTAAAATACCATTTGTCTAAAGAGGGTTTAGCGTCCTTTACGTTTTTTCCAGTTCCCTTGTATTATTAATTTATTGTACAATGTACATATTCTTTGTTTCCTGTGGCCATAAAAATGATGAGAGGAGCTGATCAGTTTATTTCAATAAAACGTTGCTTCTCTTTCAAATTTCAAACCATACATTCAAGGGTTGTAAAATCATTTTGAAATCACCCAACCCTTTGCATTTAATTATTGACTTACTGTAGAATGTGTCTCCAATTAATTTTAGGACAGAAACACAATCATTTTCTTAATATGACATTGGATTACAATAGTAAAAGGCATAGCTGGAGCTTTTCGATCATTTGTTTGTGCTCAGAAAAAAAAGGAGAAACAGATCCATCCACTACAGACTGTGCAGAACAGCATGTACAGTATGTGACTACATGAGCACAGAAGAAATTCAGCACTAGTTGTTTTCCATGAAATCTCACATCTGCTGCCTAATCGTCTTAGCATTCTCTCAATCAAAGAAAGTGTGGTTCATAAAAGAGAAAGATCACTGTCTAAAGGACAGCCCTTGAGGCTTTGAGCAATACAAGACAAGTATATATATAAGTACATATTTTGGTATGTATGTGAGAGCGTGTGTGTTTTGAGTAAAAGAGAGAGAGAGAGAGTAAGTGAGTGAGTAAGAGAGAGAGCTCATGCTGTGTATATGAAGAAACAGAAAATGTTGTGGGGGAGGGGGAAGACAAAAAAATGTAAGAGGAGAAAAACACTGAGGCAACACAGAGAGACATATTCACCATAAAGCCAGTGGACGTTTATTTGATGACAACTCTGTTTTACCCTGCTGCTTCTTTCTGAATTTAGCCCTTTCAGTTGAGGACCGAAATTGTTATTATTATTATTATTAGCAGATCGTCCTAGTTTTATTTTGGATGCTTCTATTATTTGACTTTGCATACAGAAATGAAATTATTCCACAACATCCAAAAACTACCAGGTTCAAAATTATGAGCCTCCCTGATGCTTATAGTCAACTGTGTCTCCTTTTGCTGGATAACAGTCTGCAGTGGTGTGTTGTAGTTTTTAACAAGTCTCTGACTCGTCTCCTGAGGAATCCAAGCCTATTCTTTTCTCAAGCTCCTCCAGATTTGATGGCCTTCTGGCACGGACCTTCGTCTTCAGTTCACCCCATTTTCAATGGGATTTAAGTCGGGACTTTGTGCAGGCCAGTCAATAATGTTCACTTTGGTCGTATGTAGACATATGTTTTGGGTCGTCGTCGTGTTGGAAGACAAAGCGACGACCCAGACCCAGTTTTGCTGCTGACTGCTTCAGGTTTTCTTTCCAAATCTTCACATCTCCTTCTTTCTTCATGATTCCTTCCACCTTGATGAGATTCCCAGTTCCAGTCACTGAAGCGTCTCCACAGCATAATACTCACACCACCGTGTTTCACTGTGGGGACGCTGTACTTTGGGTTATGCACCTCTCCCTTCTTTCTCCAAAGAGCTCTACTTTCATCTCATCTGACCAAAACATGCTTCCACTATGCAGAATCTGGAGGAAATAACAGGAAATACATAGAAAACAATGAAATTTTCATAGAGGGGCTAATGATTTCATCCTCAACTGTAAATATAATTTCTTTACACATTATAAAAACACAAACTGTATTACTTATGCAACAGTTCATAATAACATAAACAGCAATGCTGTATGGAATAGAAGATAATGCTATGAGCCAAGGATTAGCATACATCTGTCACCATATGTTTGTTTATGTCAGGGTTCGGCTCCACGCCACTTCCTGCCTTTTATTTTTGCTGGTGTTTCATTTCCTGCGGAGGCAGGTCTGTTTCTTTCTTGTGATTTCAGGAGACTTGACTGTTCAGCTGAGCGGAGTCCCCTCCTCCCCGCACCTGCAGCTTGTTTCCTGATTGGATCCTTGCCTTTTTTAACCCTGGGTTTTCCCGCTGCAGGTGTCAGCGCGTCTCGCTACTTGCGTGGTTTGTACCCAAGTTAAGCTCGTGATCGTTCTCTGCACCACATGCTGTGCCTGTATTTTGTCCTTAAGTTACGTTTTTTCCTTCCTGCAGTTTCCCTCGGGGATCCCCGCTCAGCCCACCAGTCAGTCTCCTGTCTTCAGTTCCTGCGCCCCTGGGCTGAGTATTTTGTGTTCATTGCCTTTTTATCTGTAATAAAAGACCTTTTTGTTTTGGAACGGACCTGGCTTCCGCCTCGATTTGGATCTGTACTCATCCTAACTCACAATCATCACAGTTTATTTACAACCGTTATTATTATCATTATAATCGTTACTAATAAATAAATAAATAAATGTTACAAGAACAAGACTAGACCTGCTTTAGTCTGGGTCCAGGTTACAGTCACCACCTAAGTCTAAGTCAAAATCAGGCACAGCACTACTGCTTATAATAACGTTTTTCATAGAGGGTATAGAGAGGTATAGAGGTTCTTGCATCAAAAAGTGAATTCCTCTGTGTATTGAATGCTGCATTTGTGTCTGCACAATGTTACAATCACAGGAATGTGTAGTCTGTATAGCTTTGTGAAGCCTCATGCGATTTTTAAAACCGTTTGCCAGAAATATAATGTGATCTCAGCATTGTCACTCTGTTGATTACATCTGGATCAAAGAAGGACCATCATTGAAGGATAATTATTATACTTTGTGCTCTCCCTCTGCTACAAACAGTTTCAAAGATTTTTATATCAACACAAAGTTTCTGTAATGATCACATTTTTACTGTCGCTGGAATAGTATGTTTTTATTACAAAACAAATTTCAAACATCACACCTACGTACTGGAGCTGCCACCTTGTCATGGTGGAGGGATTTGCATGTCCCAATGATCCTAGGAGCTCCTGACTGTTGTTTGTCTCTATGCACTAAACAACAGTTCAGAGTACCCGCCCTTTTTGGAGCTAGTTGAAATATTGTTTACTGAAATATTGGATGAACTGCTGAAAATGTGATTGTTGGTGTCTTATGAACCCATTAAAGGTTGGCCACTATTGCAATTGACCAGATGAAGAAGAGAAAAAATGCCATGATGAACAAAAAAGCCCATTGATTTGTTGGCATCAGCAATATTTTACAGTTGCCTTATGTTTCTCCTTAATTCTGGGCCAATAAATTATTTGAGGAGCAGTCACTGACAGTTTGATCAGGTGCATGGTAACTTTAATACCGGACAGTGTGACAGTGAGCATTCCTTATGAAACTGAGGAAACTAAATGAAACTCATTATCATTCGATTATTTTCACTGTAGTTTTCTTACTGGAGTTTTATTATGGGTCTCGGGGTGAACATTCATGTCATATTTGAAGCAAGAAATGGGGAAAGTCATTTGCACCTGCTGACTGATTTGTAACCATGGCAACCAGCGATCCAGGGGGAGTCGGAACAGGATGCAGCTTTTTTTTGCCATCAACAGAGATGTCTGCTTCAAAACTCGGAGAAACACTTCGCTGTTAATTGATGATTAATCAGTGCTTTCTGTGTCTTCAGGTGATATAATAAAACATGTGAGTAACACTGGTTGAGTGAAGACAAGGTTGCCCTATGGAATTGATGTACTAGTGCAGTACCCATACTCCTTTTCTTGCATTTCCCATCCAAACAGCGTAAAAGTTGGCATCATACACACACACCTGCCAAGTCTGAGGCCTGTCAAGCAACCTGTCGAACAGTTATGCCATTAACAGACAGACAACAAGACAGACAGACATACAGTCATGACTAAGACTGAGGTGGACAGAAAAAGTCTCAAGAATGCACAGTTTTATAATTATTGGCCTGTTCATCTTGACTGACTCCACGTTTGGATTATGTTTTATTTTCATATTGATTGTATTTGTTCATGCTTTTTTTTATTGTTATCTTTCTTTTAAATATTGTCTGTTTTTACTCAGTAATGGCTGTTTATTATGTGAAGTCCTGAGGTGTCTTGAAAGGTACTCAAAGAAAATGTATTATTATCATAATGATTGCCTTCCTTTTCCCTGCAGTTCAGACAACTTGTTCTGCAGAAGCTAATGAATTCAGCCCAACTTACTAGCGATGATCCACTCCATATCAATGATTCATCTTCCTTAAACTCAAACTTCCATAACGTTTTAATTTAGAGAGGAAGGAGGTCCAGAATGTTAACCTCTTTCCACAACAGTCAGTATTTTAAAATGTGTTGCATCTACAGATACAGAATTCATGCATTTATTTCTGTCAAACAGGCACGAAATTAAATTGTGCTTTCTAATTATATCAAACTTGTAGTTTCTTTAAATCTCTAAGATTGTGGGTGTATTTGCTGTGGAAAGACACAGTATATCCCCACTTATACGGTATCCTTAATAAAACAACACCTTACTATCTCCAGTTAGTAATGTCATCACTCCAACACTCAGCCCCCGGGTATCAACTAACTACTATACCTCTGTCTTTGTTGCTGAGCTAAGACAATATATATGTTTATATTCGGTTGTGGAAACTCTCTGTTGCTGGTGGAGAAATGAAATAGAGACTTCTGCCGTTCTTTGTTAGGTCTGCGGAGAAAGATAATGAAATGCTGAGCTCAGCTTTCTCCAGCAAAGGGGCCTACAGTTAGTAATTATGCACCTTACTTGTAAAGGTCAGAACACAAACACATACAGTACATTTCTCTGTAAGAATTAGGTGTTCAATGAATTGAGTTTTTTTTTCTAGAGACACTTGAAGGTTTGCACTCCTTTCACCATCTGCAGCTCCTTCCCCACCAGCTAGATCGCTGAAACTTGTCTCAGATGCCAGAAAAAGGTCCCTGCCTTAGCCACTGTCTCCTTGCAATATTCTGAACCCTGATCTGATTGTCTCTTTGATGGTGGCCCACAGGAAGTCAGTCACTCACTAAGTTTCTTCAGGATATAAAAAAAAACCTGCTTTTAATCTGGTCCCTGTCCTTAAGACCAATTGGCACTGAATGACTGTATGTGAATGCTTGATGGAATCAGTATTTTGTTCCTTTTATAGGCTGGTGACCTAGACTGGGTGGACCATTTCTCTTCTCTTCTCTGCAGATACGTTTGTACTGAGGCATATTTACAAAACCTTTTCTTCTTCTTAAAAAAAAAAGGCAATTAATTTGTGCCATGAAAAAATTCAATTTGAGAAGTTAAATGTTAACATAATGTAATTATGAATTCCTCTGTATGCCACAGTGTAAAATAATGTGTACAAAGAATTAGAGAGAAGAAATTACTGTCACTCGATCTTCGCTCGCTCTCTAAATTCCACTGAAGTCACACTGTTACGTTCACTTCTGTTTTAACTTTTAAGTATTTTTGAATTTATCTGTCATTTGACACTACTTTTTAAATTGGCCAGTTTAAGCCTTTGACTATAGCTCAATTAGGCTTTGGATGCAAGAGCTCATGCCTTTTCACAGAAGCTACACAGTGCAGGGGATGTCATTTGTGATGCAGAGTGGGAATGAAAGAATATAATTTAATGTTCAAGTTTGGAAATGTTGGAGCAATTCATGATGGACACTGGGTTTAAATATGTAGCCTTTTCTCAATGTTGACTATATGTTTATGCAATTCGACTCAGTCACACAATTACATGGCTCTGTTTATCTTCTATCAACATTATCAGTAATATAAATGGCTTTGTGTATCTTTTTTTCAACATAGTTTACATTCAATAAGGCGATTTTGGTGCTTTCTTTATTATTCGTTCACCGCAGCATGTGTACATAAAATAAAATGCTTTAGGACAATATAGTCCTGTTCCATTTAAGGGACTGGATCCTCCGTGCGTGGGAGGATCCGGAAGTCAGGCGCTGTGAAATGAGACAGTCCAGTCTACCCACCTCACTGGTTTACGTTACTTGTCGGTTACGTCACCAACCGAAGAAAACATTTCTTCACATTCATGTTTCACATTAACGTTCACATTTACTATATCTTTCATACTGTTCATATTTTTGGCAGTAGTTGTAGAATTAGTAGTAGTAGTATTCTTTTCAAAATGAATCATTTTCAGTATGTTTTGTTGTTTTGTATTAGTTTTAATTTAGATTATTAAGTTATTTTGATGGAGCCTTCATTTTGTACTTATTCTAGCAACTGATTTAACATTAATGCATATGGAGCACCTTCACTGCAGACGTCGGAGTATGATGTTTCTCAGGCTGAAAGTAAAGCATGAACAGGTAAAATAAACATGATTAAACTGAAATCTTTACCAAATAGTAACCCTAATAAATCTGGCAGGAAATTATGAAGCCATACTCCAGCCAGGTCATAATTTTATACAGTATAATGTGATATGTCACTGCAGATTAAATCAGCCAGATGTATATTATGTACTTAAAATTGAGCCCAAGGTAAAATCTACATCAGTAAATGTAACATACACATTTATGTTGCAGTGATATAATCCAAGCACATCAGATATAATAGAAAAACACTGACAATGGACATGTCATTGCACCATTAGTACTTTTACATATAAGCATATTTTAAGTTTTCTCTTCTTTTACTACATACTGCACCAAAGAAAATAACCCTAATCTTACTTTGATATAACAGTATAAGGAAAAAGTTTGTCACTAACTTTTATCTAAAGATCTAGGTTACAAATGTGTTTAAGCTTTAATGAGTTTAAGCTTTCTTCACAGTCGAGAATACAGTATTGTAAGTTAATAAAATTAAACATACAGTTATCGAACAGTCTATTTATTATCAAACAATGACCAAATGTAATAATCACTAT
Source organism: Brachirus orientalis (assembly GCA_016785285.1). Classification (NCBI taxonomy): domain Eukaryota; kingdom Metazoa; phylum Chordata; class Actinopteri; order Pleuronectiformes; family Soleidae; genus Brachirus; species Brachirus orientalis. The sequence continues at coordinate 10,138,183 of JAFBJR010000121.1, forward strand.
TTACATTTAAAAAAAATTAATTAGGGACAATTATTTCAAGAATTGGGAGGAGCCTATCATCCTCTTCTCATTCCTCTCCTCCGCCTCCCTCTGCAGCCACATGTCTTCCTTCATCCTCTGTCCTTCTACCTCATGTTGGGCCGCCTCCCTTGTTGAGGTTCGGGTCGCTCCTCATCATCACCATCATCGTCATCCTCCTCCCCCATAATTATTTATCTAAGAAGGTTAACAGTTAGTATAACTTAAAAATGAATAGTTCCTCTGTACTGTGAAAATAATTATTACTGCTGAATTATGCACACGTGGTCAGTGGATTGGTAATAAGTGCAAAATATGACTGGTGATAATGGTGATGATTTTTTTTTATCTTTTGCAGTAATCAACTCTTTTTTACCCTTTTAATCTACTGCCTGTGATTTGTGTTTGTAACACAATCTTATTTGTTGAATTCATCACATCCTTGGAGAAAAGATGTCTTCCAGTGTTTAAGGGACAGATCTTCGATGAAAGGGCCGACACCAGGGAGCGGAATATATGATTTGCATTTCTTAAAGGTGTATCTTGCTACTATTTCCTTTTTCACATCCATATGCGCTCTTGGTTTAATAATATGGGAAAGGGAAAGTAATCTGCACATGCAGCTGAATTATCTTTTCTAAAGGTCAAGTTGTTGAACAGCTTTGTTGTGGACTGCAAAGTTAATGTACTTTTTTGTCCCTCAATAGAAGCAGAAAGTAGGAGGAAAAGGAGAAAGGAATAATTGAAAAGATTACAAAGAACGTATGGTTAAATTAAAAATAGTTTTACTAATATTTTGATAGTGACTGACACAAATTACACCTAATTACACCTAATTAAAGAGGTGGGTTTATTTTTCAATAAGGCTTTAAATATATCAACACTTTAAGGCTCCCAGATCCTCAGTTGAGCATAATAACTAAATGTTTCTGTTTTGCTTTGTGGAAAGATAAGAAACCAGTTAAATGGTCCCAAGTATTTCTGATAGATAGTCTACATTTTATGTAGGATTTCAGTATTTTATGGATGTATAATCGTTACTTATTTTTAATCAGTAAGGCTATTTGAAACGGATGTGATGTGTACAGTATCTGTCACCATATATACAAAACAAGGACTGTAATACAGCAGAGATTTGAAAGATGCCTTTAAAAAAACATCTAATAGTCTACTGCACCAGATTAAAATGTGTAAGCTGGTTTGTAGCAAAGGGGTTTAGCAGCGGATCTGAATTCACTTGTGGTGTATAAGTGAATTCATGCATGCCCTGCTGCAGTCCAGCAGCAGCAGAGAAGGCTCTGGTTCCCTATGTGTTGAGTTAAATGTGAGGAATTAATAGGTTGGAGTGCCAGCAGACCTGAAGAGGAGGAGGTTTGGTAGCCAGGAAGGTTATAAGGGTGCAAAAGTCTCAAAACTCTGCCATATATCTCTTTAGACCAGCTCTGCTGACTGTTGTACAAAAACAGTGTAAGGATGTGTTTGTTCTGTTCTCACATAACAGCTTTTGATCTGAACTTTAATTTACATAATTACATTAAAGTGAAAATAATTATTGCCTTTTTTTCACCCTTGTACGTAATACATATTTATGTGGCGCCCCAGAGCTGTGCAACTGAATACTTTTATTTGTAGACAATAACTTGAATTTCCATTTGAAAGGGATAGAGCCATTTTGCTTCTTTTTTGCTGTTGTTTTTGTTGTTCTCTGTTTCATTTATCTACAAAGCAATGGGTGAATATCACTGTTTTGCTCACAATTATCGCAATTCAATTCACTTAGAAAACACAAAATTGCCTCCTGTCAGTAAATTACCAAATGTTTTATATTTGGTCAAGGAGCATTACGGTAATTAGAAAGAAAACAATTTGCATAAACATGAGTAAACAATGGGTTTACCACATCCTCTATGTCACAATTTGACAAAACAATCATGGAATGATTTGAAGCCTCCAATACTGTTTGAGTGGGAAAATGTGTTTTCTTGTAATTACATGGGTTGTTTAAACATTCAATTCTGATCGTTTATTACAACATTCAGTCAACATACAGTCTGTTATTCTTGTACAGCTGACCACTGTTTGTATATCAAAACAACAGGGGACACTGCACTGCCAGCATCAACTCAATCTGGATCGGAAACACATAACACCAAAGATTATTACTGGAACCTTGGATATGCGGCTGATGGCTGATATGTCCCTTGTTGAGAAAAGAAAAAGAGGACAAGAAGTCAGTGCAGAAGAAGCAAGTGATTTGTGTTCTAGTAACCATGTAAGAAGTCTTCATGGTGATCCACGATGCTTTGCTGTGTTATCCTGATGGTTTTTGTCACAATGATTATCAGTTATCTGCACCATGTATTGCAGAGGAGCATGGCTATGCCTTCTTATTAGTGAGCATATAAACTTGGTCCCACATATTGATGTATTTCTTTTTGTTGTTGTTGTTGTTGTTGTTGAGTCTTTCACTGATTATTTTTGAGTGAAATCCTGAGAGCAGTTACTGGTATGAACAATGTAGCAACAATCCTTTCTGTCATTCTGATATACAACAGTAGACTCACAGCATAGGCTCTAATTTCGTGGCACAGCCCGGTGCAACACCGTGCGCAGCGAATTTGGCAATTTGGTAGACCGAGGTAAGCAGAGATGGGTGTGGCTCTGCCAAAGAGGGAGGTGTCGACAGATTCAGCTTGGCGCAGTGACAGTTTTGTGCCAAAGGGAAGGTGCGTTTTCGCCAGCTCCAACCTGGTAAGGCTCTAATTTCGTAGACCAGGGGTGTGTTCAGGCGCATTTTGCAAGTTTCGTGCACAGCGCAGGGTGCACAGCCAGGTGCAAGGACTCCTCTGTCCCGCCTCCATCTCTCCTACCAACAAGTAGCAAAGAGAGGGAGAGAAGGCGTAACTGGGTTTAACATAGTCTTCACCAATCAAATGAGCTCCTCTCCTCACCTTTAAATGTGCTGCGGCGAGGCATAGTGCAAGTTTCATTTCATCATGGACTAAGGAGACGGAAGAAAACTGATGTTCTGGTCCGTGAGGTCCAAGCTCGCAGTGGCCGAATCATACGAACAGACCGCCACAGGCTGATGATGCAAAAGGAGATTACCAATATTATTATAAGAAGACTAGTTCAATTAATCAATAAAATTGATGCGTAGAAACATGCCTGTGAAGATTCTCATTCATCCAGGTCATGGTATCCAAAGTGTAGTAAAAAAAAAAGGCAACTGGACTTAGTTGAATTTCTTGAAGACGTTTCGCCTCTCATCCAAGAGGCTTCTTCACTTCAGAACTGAAGAAGCCTCTTGGATGAGAGGCGAAACGTCTTCAAGAAATTCAACTAAGTCCAGTTGCCTTTTTTTTTTACTACACTTTCAATAAAATTGATGTTAACACCGTTTTTTTTTCATGAGTAATTTTATGTATCTTTAATGTGATTGAGTAAATTGTGGCCAAAAATGTATAAACACAAACATTTAAGGACAGAGCTGTGCAGCAGGCGGTCTCTCCTCTGCTGCTCTGCCTGCATGTTGCATGCTCTTGTGTCGTATGCAACACGCACTGTGCGCCAGTCATCCAAATTACCACTAGACTGGTTGCGCTTCGCCTTGCGCTGAGAGTAGCTAGGGGCGGCATAATTTAGCATTAGCATGAGTGTTCCTACGTTAATTACTAAATGCTGCAGGTGGAGGTCGGTGTTAATTCGCCTTTTGTTTGTCTCAGCTCCACATGACATTGTTTACCAGCGTACCTCTGTACGAGCTGCGTGGAACCGTGATATCTACGTGTGGGCTAGTATGTTTTGGCTCGGCGTTAGCATGAATGTTCCAACGCTAATTACTAAAAGCGGCAGGCAGAGGTCAGCGTGTGTTACTTATGAATAGGGAACAACTTATACCAAAATTGTTTTGCACTATCTATGATATTGTTTTGTATTTTCCACATTACGCTAAATTAAACCACGTAGCCACTCAAACACACTCCAACTGTGAGGAAGTGTGGCACTCATCTACAGAGTGTCATTCCACTGGTAGCTGGCCAATCATGAGCGAGTGGGAATGCGCTGGGTAGCTGGCCAATCACAAGAGACTCAGTGTTCTGGGGGGGCGGGCATTAGCTCAGAAACAGAGTGCCTGTTCAGAGGCTGACAGAGAGCAGCTATAAAGTGGCTTAATCTGAACAGACTACAACGTTTTTGATAATGAATATTATTCAATTTATCTAAGTAGACATCAGTAATCTTTCTATGTCTCCTTTAAAAAAGTGAGGATATTTTGACTTAACCTTATTAAGACTGGGTTAGAATTATGTTTATGATAAGCTTAGGTTAAGGCTTAGGTTGAGTTAAAAACGCAGTGTGGGCTCAAGGTGCTTTTGGTTAGTTAATTAAAAGACAATAAAATAATAAAACAAAGCGGGGATTGGGGTGTTTTTCTAAAAACCCATTCCAAAAAATTTAAAGACCTAATGTTAAGATATTAAAAGCCAAAAAACAACAATGATAAAATATTGAGATAAATGCTTAAAAATAAGAAGAAAAAAATAATAAAATAAACCACAGGCCGTGACTTGGGCTGGACTAGAGCATATAAGAGCAACTTATATTAAAATAACAATAACATCATACATTATCGACAAGGGTTAATTAAAGGATTAAAGATAAGGGTTAGGTTTACGCATTTAATTGTTATGGTAAACGTTAGGGTAAGGGTCGAGGAAATTCATTATGTCTAAGAGTGTCCTCACTAAGGACACAGTACATGAATATGTAAGTGTGAGCACATGCATGTGTTTAGTACCATTCTGTGTCTGTAAAATAAAGCATCTTTCTACTGAACATATTGTATTCACTAGGGTCAGTAATACATGTCATTTTTGCATCTGTGCTACTTTGTCAGTAATTATTTGTTATATTGAATGTGTGAGGCAGGATGAGTGGCCTATTGCACATGTGTTCCCAGGATTGGAAATAATGAGGGAATAATGCACAGGCTTAGCTGACTGAATGGATGCTGCAGACATGACAGTGGATGAATAGGCAACATACAACTCCATGCAAGATATGACAGAGTAAAATATTCAGTCTGCTAAAATGAAGAAATCAAAATGGTCTTTTTTTAGACTCCGGGTGATTATCATGGACGGAGTGACTTGACTGACTATACACTCTTATTGTCTTACGATGAATTTGCAGCCTCCTGTAGATCAAGGTAAGCTGAATTGTACCAGAGCACTGACAACCAATCTCAGTGATGATGCTGCCGCTGCCGCCATCACCCCTCCCCCCCCCCCCAGCAGTTTGTTGCCGTGGTAACAGTGCAAGTACCTCAACCGCTCTTGTCTACAGTTATGGCTGCCGATTTTAATTCTTGAGTCATTGCACTGGTCACTATTCTGCTCACCAAGTGTCACTGGTGTGTAAAACTACCAGTTTCCCAACAACAAACTACATGTGAGGGGAAACCTGATGAATCCACAGCCTCTTACACAGCTGAAGATTTGTTCCATCCATATGTAAATGGGCCATATGGCCATGACATATACCTCTACCTAGTCTCAGTATGACTATTGTACATACTAATGTCTCAATATTATTGCAGTACATTTTTGAACATAAATATCCATGCAGGGAATCCATCCTCTGTGAGGATGCTTTTTTAGAAAAGCTGACATTTTTTGTAGCCAAAACAGAAATAATTATTTTTATTGCTCCTGTATCTGCTGTTACAGTTTAAATTGCTTTGTAACGCAGAGGTAAGCTTATTTAGAAATAATAGGTATGAAGTACAACCTTATCGAATGATAAGTGTTTTAGTCACAAGAATAGCAGATCTTTTTAACATGCAAATGACTGTGAAAAAAAGTCTCCCAACACAAAAAAAAGATGGAGAATCATATCACTATATATTGGTGTAATATATATTATCAATTCAAATAACTGTGAATCTACTTCACTCGTGTAAACCCATAAGTGTACTGTACTGTCAATGCCCCCCTGAGCAATCACCACATCTGCAAATATCATTTGTTTAAATTCTCTTTGTGTCACAATAGCTATCATTATTTTTTTTCTAAAAAAAAGAAATGTATACATTCCTACTACATACAGTAAATCTAAGGAGGCACCAACCAGTGAAGCAGAGCCAATAGCTAGAAGTCAGAGAGTGAGTTGCAGACAACTGGCAGAGAAAGTGCCACCAGAAATGTCCTGATCCCCTACCGAAAATGTTTTGGGAAAAGAGCTTTGAAATGGGATGCAGTTGGATTGGTTGGTTAAACCTTTTGTGTAGCCTGCCTTTATATTGTTAGCATTTCCAGACTTAGAGACCCTGGCTTTAATATGCATATCATTATGTACTTGGATAACTGGTAACCAAAAAGTACTTGTTACGAGTGTGGTGTTTTGTTGTGCTGTTCTCTCCCTCATGTGTGGGTGTGTGTGAGGTGTGGCTGTAGGCGGAGCCTCAATCAGCAGTCCCAAGCTTATTGGACCCAAGCAGAATTGCTTGATTGGATCCAGGTTGGCTCAGCTTTTAAAAACCAACCTGCTCATGAAGATGGCCCCCCCTGCTCTCTCCCTCTGCCTCATGCTCCTGCACACCTGGTCCAGCCACAACACTGCCAGCAAGTCAGCTCTGATGTACACTGACTAGCCTCTGTACTACGAAAGCAGTATTGGGAGTGAGACTCCTCTTTTTGTTCGATGACGGGTTTCTTTTGATTTTGTGTTAGAACGTTCGGTGAGTGTTTGTCTTTTAGTTCTCTGCTTGCTGCTCACTGAGAAGCCCTGTTTTGGTTGTAGTATCCGTGTTTTGTTATTTTGGGAGTCTCTCACTGCCCTTTCTAATGAACTGCTGCACTTTATTTCCTGTAAAACTCAAATATTTCCAACAAACAAATATTTCCAAGGCATAGTTCAGATAAAATAGCATGAGGAGCAAAACACAAGCCAGTAGACAGCCTGTGGAAACCAGCCTGTGTTTAATGTGACAATTAAACTCTAAACATAAAAATCTAAGTCTGTAAGGGGGAGCCACATTTATTTTGCGTCTCGGTTTTCCCCTAGAACCGGGCCGTAACAACTATCCTGTATCATTCTATTGACATTTGATGCTTTGTTGCACTAAATGCTGGGGTTTGCTAGTGATGAAAACAAACACTTTTTGATTTTTAACCATACCTTAACAGCCTCATCTTATCTCCTTTTCTACCACTTTATCCTCCACATGAGTGTCACTGGTGCAAATCCCAACATATATATAGGGAAGGGTACACCCTGCACAGGTCACCAGTCCATCGCAGGGTCACATAGAGACAAACAACCATCCACTATCACTTTCAAATCTACAGGCAATTTAGAGTGTCCAATTGGTCTAATCCTCAAATCTGCATGATTTTGGACTGTGGGAGGAAACTGAAGAACCTGCAGAAAACCCATGCACAAGAAAAACATGCAAACTCCATGCAGAAAAGCCCTTGTTCTGACCGGGTTGCAAATGCGGGTCTTCTTGCAGCAAAGGCAAGTGTGCTACACCAACTGTATACTATAAGAGTCTATTCAAGGGAAATAAACAAGATTTGTGGAAGCAAGTTATACAGCCAGAAATAATGTATCTCCCATTGTTCCCCCTCTACATGGGTTTTTTGTGAAATTTTTCCTCACTCGATGTGAGGGTCTAAGGATAGAGGGTGTCACGTCCTGTACAGACTGTAAAGCCCTTTAAGGCAAATTGTGTTGGTGATGTTGGGCTATATAAATAAAATTGACCTGACGTAAACAAATCTTTGGATCAAAGAGAGAGAGAGAGAGAGAGTTGATAAAACATTAGTAGGAACCATTATATCTCTTGCCTTGTATGTCTTGTTCAGAGAGCCATTAGCTTGTATAAACAGGTCATTCCTCCACTGAGCTTTTTTTTTTTTCATTCATTTACAGGTTTTCTGTCTTTCCTCCCACTATTCACTCTGATTGGGCACAGTCTGGCTTTCTTTGCAGTAGCCTTCATGTCAGTGTAATTTCATACTCAACCCTAAGTTCTTTGTGCTACTGTGTTGGTATCAGTGTGTTTTTGTTCATACAGGTTGCACCTGCTGCACAGATTAGGTTAGGAAAATAAGTATCCCCCAGTGATGATGATGCAATCTACAAAGAGCTTTCCTAATGCTGCAACCCCTTCAACACATTATATCTAAGGCCATTTCCTCAGTGTTTGCTTATGCCCTCTGGCCAGAAAAGCACAAACAAGGATGAAATGCTTACAACATACTGGAGAACATTTGCAGGTGCATCTGCTTGTTCAAAATCCAAGTGTGTTTTGATTAAGGTGATCTCCCTCTTTCTTCTCTGAGTGAAACCACAGATGGGAACTTTGTATTTTTAAAACAACAGCCCTCAAGACAGAGCAAGTGGGATAGTGGGCAATAAAAAAAGCAAATACAAACAAATATTTCCAAGGCATAGTTCAGATAAAATAGCATGAGGAGCAAAACACAAGCCAGTAGACAGCCTGTGGAAACCAGCCTGTGTTTAATGTGACAATTAAACTCTAAACATAAAAATCTAAGTCTGTAAGACACGTCATTTGAAAGTTAACACCTTCTGTTTTTTGAAAATGGGCTTAAGTAGTAAACCTGAAGTGATATTGGTAGAATTGTTGGTAAAATCCCTGTTCCCCATCTGATATGCACAATATTATAACAATAACTAAGTACCTACCATTGTTCCCGGTCTCCTCACCTTATTCTTGCTTTGAACTTTGAAGTCAGTGGACAGACAGGCCTCCGGCAACGAAATAATTGATTCCATTTTAGTGTCGATCTGGATCTGGGCTTTCTATCCCAACACAATTACCCTCTTTAGCCACGACTCTCAGAACTGTTGTTTTCAGCCACCAAACTAACAGTGATCGAGACAGTAATCCTTAAGGGCATGTCTCCAAGGTGAGCAAAATATTCAAAAAGCTGCCTATTGGTACAGCTTTGAATAGGAGAATTGTCCAATGTTGTCTAAGCTTTGTACCCTTATGGTGTCTCCTTATTGCTTGATAATACTGTATGTTTGTGATACTTGGACAGACAATGCTTTCTCAGAGTATCCCTCTGATTTACTGTGACCCTGACTGATCTGGAGAGAGATTGAACATTCCAGGAAGGAGGGATCAAGGACTTTTACATATACCCACGTAAAGATACATTATATACACCCACATACTGAGACACCAACAGTTAAACAAATGTGTAATCTCTACTTGGAAGCTGCTGTGAGGATAAAGTCAAAACAAATGCAGTTTGTCTGTTAATTAGACACCACATGGGATGGTAGAGTCATCTCCAAGACAAAGACTTAATTACTTATGTAACATGCAGTGGCATTACATTTTAATCATACTGCACCATGATCTGTGGTTCAGTATATTCAGGGCTGGGAAAGTCAGTTTTTTAATTGCCAAAACAGAAACTGTGGTATCTGTTAGAGTCAATATATTCAGGGTTTTCAACATTTAATGGTGGTTTGAGGCAAAGCTAAGATAAATGTGTTTAAACACATATGGTCTGTTGTCAGTTTTTTTTTTTTTAATTTTCTAACAGTCTTTCTAATTTGCAGATTATAGACAGCAACGGCACTGAGCTAATTTCGGGGACAACTATTAACTGTCAGTAGAGAAAACCCAGAATTTAGCCCAAGGTTGTCTCTGGCACTGTACTGTTCACTGCAAAATGTGTGAACTATTTCTTTAAAGATCATAGGGTAATTTACGACTTTTAACCATTGGGATGTCTGTGTTGTCATGACAACAACAACAATGTGATGTGAAAACAGAATTTGTAACAATGTAATCTGGTGTGTTATCTGTGACGGGGGAACACTAAGAGCAACACACCTTTACAAATGTTATGGCTATGTTACAGTTTTTTACACTACACTATTGTCTTTAGTACAATAAACATCAATGTTGTAAATAGCTTTGCTATTTTTTCTCTCTCTCTCTCTCTCTCTCTATTCTATGGTTCTTATATTTATTTATCAGTTGTTATGTAGGCAGCACAACTGAGTGCCTCTATAAGAGAACAATTAACAACATTTATCATGTCGCTAATACAGGACTCCAATCAGTGCAGAAGTAACACCCTTAAGTTAATGCAGGAAGTAAAAAACTATTCACATACTCTACATGTCCAATATGACATTAGTTCTGTCATAAAAGCCTCTGTATACCAAACATTTACCTTGTTTGAATTATAGCCCACAAAGTCTAAAGGGCACAAATATTACAGTAAAATCAGAGACATAGAGTTGAGTCATTAGGGATTAAAACACCATAACTACTGATCATGTATCTTACATATTTTCTGTATTATTCAATGTTCTGTTTGGTATTTGTCTGTTTGGCAGCTTTTATTTACAATAATAATCAGGCTCTATAGAAGCCATATAGTCCATAGCCATATATAAGTCAATTTTAGATAACTCCTCCAACAATCCTTGCAAAATGCTATCTTCCTAGCAATAGGAAGATAACATGACAGGAACGCCATCATGTGCTATCACCGTAAAAGGGTTTTCCTACTCTTTGCCAGCAATAGCAAAAGATGACAGTAAAAGAACGAGAGGGGGAAAATAAGAAGAAAATGACAAATAACCATTTCAGTTTTGACATTAAACATGCATAAACACTGGAGCCACATAATGAGCTGTTCCCACAGGGAGGCACCTCTGTAGTCTGGAGCTGCAAACTTCACACATAAAGGTATGCATTCTGTCACTAATTGTTTATCTAGCTAAATATTCTGAATTTGCTCTAATGCAAACTGACATTTTACAACTTCCCTCTGTTCCATACAGGTTATAAACCATGGACATTGATTGTGGCAGTGGTATACAAATTTGTGGAAAAGAGCCTTTGCAGGACTGGTCACCATATTGATTTTCCCTCTGAAGTTTATTAGTTTATGAAATCCAATATTTCCTCTGTCTCTGTCCAGGCTGCAGAACAGCCAGTGAGGTTAATAAATAGAGAAGCAGTTGTGTACCTGTGTTTTTCTTCTTTTTATTCTCTTTCCTGATGTATGTTATGTTAGTGTTTAGACTGACCTCATCCAATTTACTCTCAAATTCAAACTGAATGCATAAGCAAACTGAATCACCCACCATCCACCCTAAACACTGTCATTTTCTTCTTTGTTGTTTAGTCTTTTCAAAGATAAACTGAATGTCAAAAAACAAACCCTTTACTGGGAGATGAGACAGATGATTGTTTAAACTGTTCAACAAAAATTAGAGCTTGTCACATCAAGACACTGATGTCAAAGAAGTGTGAAGCTTGCATGTGTTATCTGTCACGCAGCAGTTTGAAGACAAATCTTTACACTGATAGCAATTAAAAAGACAGTCAAAAAAAGAAAAACAGAAAGCATTGGTGCTATATCAAGTTACATGAATTGTGTAGATCAGTGGTTCTCAAACATTTTATACCAAGTACCACCTGAGAAAATATTGAGCCCTTGAAGTAACACCATTATCACTTATGTTAAAATACAGTGGTTGCTCACATATACTTTAGACACTGACATAGAGAAATAAGTTTAGCATATTTATTTTCTATATACTCTGGTCAAAATACCTCAGCTCCACTCTGATCACATACCATAGGCGTTTCTAGCCTGTTTTTGGGGGGTGCTGAAGCACCCCTCAACTGAATCCCAGCACCCCTAAAATTTGAGAGATTTGAAATTTTTTCTTTACTGTATATGCTTTTTTTTTTTAAACGTTGACTAACGTTGTTTACTCGACCTGTTTAGGGTCCATATCGGCCGATAAGCAGCATCCTAACACATTACTAACATTACCAGTCCTCATTTTTGCTGCATTTAATCGTAGGTCACTGTTTATGTTGTCAGGTAGGAGTTAGCTGATGTTTTTCCAGCTAGAAAACGTTACAGGTGGTTAGTACAGAACTGTTTGAACTGAAATGTGGGAATTAAATTGTGTTCAAATGTGAAAAACAGTGAAATTTATCTTGCCTGGCCGCCAGCTCTCTGGGTGCTCAGCACCCCTAAACCTCTGATCCTAGAATCGCCCCTGTCACATACCCTGGTTTATACTGTAAAACAGTATTTCTGATTTCCCCAGAGTACCACCAGAGTAAGCTTGTGTACCACTGATGGAACATGTACCAACCATGGGTTTAGATTATCAAAGTGGGGAAGGAGCACTATTTCCTAAATTGCTTAATAATGAAATTCAAAGGCAGTTGTGTGATCACACTGATTAGTTAGTGTAGGACATTCAGGACATTCAGTTAGTAGGACATTCAAGTGGAAAATCAAATGTCTGATGTTTTTTGGTGTGTCCTTCCCGTATCTAAACATCACTAAAGTGTCACAATAAACACTTTTCAAACACTTGAGAAAAAAGGGCTTCTCTGTTTATCTGTGCTCAAGCAAGCGGTTTTGAGTTACGTAACTAGCATATTTACCGTGCAACGAACCCTCCCATGTACTCCCGGCCATGGAGCACCCGGGAGCAGTCAGTCAGCAGGTAGCTGGCCAATCACAAGAGGCTCAGTGTTCTGGGGGGCGGGCATTAGCTCAGAAACAGAGTGCCTGTTCAGAGGCTGGCAGAGAACAGCAATAAAGTGGCTTAATCTGAAGAGACTATGAGGTTTTTGACCATAAATATTATTTAATTTATCTAAGTAGACATCGGTAATGTGGATTTTTGGTTCAAAAAGACCATTCTATGTGACCTAAACCAAACACATTTAGTTGTAAATTGTAAATTTGTAGATTAGGTAATCTTGAAAACAAAAAAAAGTAACAAAACATTACATGATACAGCTTCATCATTTTATCCCGAATCACTAGTTATTCTCTACCAGGGGTGTCACTAGACCTATTACTGTACTGGGGCACAGACAATTAATTTTTTTAACACTTATTTAACATTAAAAGAAACATAAATTGTGCTTCAAACCATACAATCATATCAGATTATGTTGTCTGGATCTTTGAATAACCAGCTGAAATGAACTGCTTGAAAAAAAAGGAAGCGCCATGAATCTTCATGAAATATTTATTTCAGCAACCATATTCAAATTGAAAATTTGCAACAGTTAAACAAAAAATAAAGCACTCCTACATCTCTGGGTTTTAAATTATTTCCATTTTCGCCAAGTGGCCCATCCTATTTCACATACACAATACTATAAAAATATACACAAAACAATAAAGCCATATAGTAGTACATTAATCATTAATCAGAGAATCATTTTCTGAGAAGTAAACTCTTCCATTACTCTAAATATAAACTGCATGTTTAGCTGCCTGGCAGACCACAACACTAAGTTATCCATACCATACACATATTCATTATAGGCTGAACATTCATTGTGTAATTGAATGTAAAGAAACCATTTCATCAAGGTATCAATAACTGCAATCAATAAACTAAATCTTATATATTTTAATCAGTGTATCTTTACTATCAACAAATTATTTTTTTAACTATGTATTCACTCGTGTATACCGTATCTTAAACCTTCATCAAAATTTTTATACTCTCATTTGTTATCCCCAGTGTCTCGTAACCAGAATACTCAATGAGCCGATTATCCGTTTACACACGTCCGTGTTTTAATCTCAAATATGCTCATCAAACATCGTAGATTGTGGGAGCTCACAGTGCTAGGCTAACCGTTACATGAATCAACAATGATATGCCTATGAGCCAGTTAGCTAGCGTCTGCAGTAGGCTACTTCAATTTACAGCCAGCGCTAGCTCGCAAGACGGCAGCTGAACGTTTACCTCAGCTAGCTGCCTCATACATTAAACGTAAAAAGTAAAAAGTTGTAACATTTAAATCCACATGGAAATGGCGACACAGAGGTGAAAACAAACAACAATGATGGGCAGTTTACCTGGTACTAACCTGTAAGACAGGTGGAAAGAAAAAGCTCTCAGACACCGTTGTTAGACGTTATGTCCAAAAGTTGTTTCTGAAGTGAGTGTGGGACCCCAATCACAGCCAAAGCCACGTGAATAAATTACCATAGTAAGTAGCCATGTGCGTGTGAACCTTTCTTCTGAAACACGTTGCTCTCAACAGATACAATAGTTGTAACGGTGGAAGTGATTCAGCTTCTTCTTCTTCAGGTCGAATGTTCACGCCCATGACCGGGAGTAGCTGTTGGGGGAGGGTTCGTTGCACGTCAAATGTGCTAGTTGCGTAACTCAACTCAACTTTTCAAAACCACTTGCTTGAACGCAGGTAAACAGAGAAGCCCTTCTTTCTCAGAAGTGGCTAAAGTGTTTATTGTGACACTTTAGTGATGTTTAGATACGGGAGGGACATTGGGACACACCAAAAAACGTCAGAAATGTGATTTTCCAGTGAATGTCTCTTTAAAAAAAGTGACATTAAAAATATTTGCAAAATTATTTGTTGTGCATTTTGACAATTTATTTTGGCTTTTGGGAAATGGTGTTTTGTGAATCATACTAACCTTTAAATGGTGTCCACTGACCATTACATTTAAATCAGTTGATCTTTAAGTTCAAGGATGAAATTAAATTGTTCCTGAGATATTTTATTAAATGGGACAGACTAATAAATGGATAGATGACATATTAACAGCAATGAAAAACCTAATGGGTATGGCCACAGCTCACACCAACACAGACACACAAAAAAGGTGGAAACCTTGTGGGAGGAAATTCACAGTCATCTTTCCTCCTCCTGGGACACTGTGCAATATAAGACTCATAAAATGACAAATGACATCAGCAACATCTGTTGGAAGACTTGAGGCAGGGAAAGATAAACACTTGAGAACACTCAACTCATATCATTATTAACCCAAACTGTGTGGTCAAAATATTTAATTTGTGTAAATTAGTATTTGCGAGTTAATGGCAAAGGTTCGATTGGAGATGTCAGTGTCTCTGCTTCTGCTCAGCAGTAGTGAATCATTTTTGTAATGAGGACAGGGTTTTGCTGTAACCTGCAGTGCATGAACCTTTTCTTACAAATGATTCTGAGACTCAAATATAGAACCAGTCTGCCATTGAATGATGGATCTGCCGAGTAAGGCTAGAAGATGCTGCCAGTCTCTGGTGGCCTGAAGTCACAGGCCTGAAGTTATTTCCTCACAGCGACTGAAACCTTGGAAGCTCATGCAGAAACAGGTTAGAGAGTTCACTTTTTATGTGCAGCAGCATGGCACGCTCTCACAATATAAATATTCATGAATGTGTCCACAGACAAAGGAAGCTCATTATAATATCACAGAGACATGGAAGGTCTACTTACATAACTGCTTCTTTGAAATGTTTTTAGTGTCTGATCTGCACTGCACAACTCAACTGCAGTCATTATGCAAGAAATGAAGCAAACACACATTCTGCATCTATGTACTGTATTTTTCTTTAAATTAACCCAAGAATCTCTTATCATGGTCTCCACATGTTTTTGTTTGAACTGCTCAATCAAGCCTGTAATAGTTCCCCTCTATTGTGTGTACGTTTCAAAAGTGTGTAAGCTTCAACTCTGTGTGGTTGTGTTGGCATGGAAACAGGAGTGGCATTGTGATGTGTGCATTGAATTTTTCACCCTGTCCCCTCAGCTTCGCAGAAGAAAACCTTGACACTACCCCCCTCCCTTGTGTGCTACAACAGAGAGGAGCGGTACAGCAAGGTGTGTGTGTGTGTGCGTGTGCGCGTGTGTGTGTGTGTGTGGTGTCTCTATGAATGATGAGGTACTATAAACTATCTCGTTCAGGTACAGGCAGTATTTAGGAATTAGTTAATCGCATATGGAGCTTTTGATTGTATGCTTCACTTGTCACACTGCCCCCTTGTGGGTAAGATACAGAACTTTGGAAATGGAGAGCAGCAACTGGACGTCAGCTGGTAAACAGAAAGGAAATCAGCTTTATAAAGGCTCTAACACAATTACTGCCACTAGATGGCAGTAAACAACTAAGTGAATTTAATTTCTACCCCTGAATGAAAAGATCCAGATGACAAGTTGTCACATTTACTTTTATTGTAAAGGTGATATTATTCCAAAATATTAATATGTTAGAGGAAGAGAGATAAAGTAACAGAAGGGGAAACATCTAGAAAACATCTACACAAGACTTTGGTAAGACTCTTGGGAAACATTCTTATAAAAAAATCCCCCCCCAAAAAAAAAAATTCTAATAATGCACCAAATCATATATATCCTGATCATTGTGAGTCTACATGTACAACAGCATAGCTGAGTAGAAAGTCAAATGGACATTTTGTGCCCTGGAAACAAATTAACAATCAAAGGCAGACTGTAGAAAACACTGGAATGGTTTGACACCTGTGCTTTTCAGGAAATCTGGAATATGCTGTTCTACTGAGGAATACCACAATATCATAACAGTTTTTTATTGTATTATTAAATCAATTTATATTTAATAATTATATTTTCAAGATTTATTATACCACAACATGTTTACAGTAATCTTGCAAAAGAGTTGTTTGTTTATATAGAGCTTGTTTGAAAAGCACAAAAGAATTGCTTAGTTTAAATCCAGAGGAATTTTTAAGCTCATCTCCGCTTGTTTACAACTGATCTCAGCTCTGGATTTAACCAGTACAGATTCAGGTATGTGCCATTTCAGCACTAAACAGAGACCACTGAATCACTGTCAAACAGTGGCCTTTCCTGCCCTACCCACTCCCACCCACTGTCCACATCAACCCTATTTCCCTTCTCTTTTTTAGCAGGGGTGCACATTACAAGCTCTGATCTCCCTCCTGTCCCTGCAGCTGGACAACTGGTCAGTCTTAAACCTTTGCTTCACTGTAATGAGCCGTTCTTGAATACCTCCACCACACAGTTTGGTACATTCTGTCCAGGTCGACCATGGTCGCATTTTACACCCTACATGTAAGTAGGAAAAAAAAAGGGAGAAACACAATACATTGTCAGAATAACGTGTGTTAATATCAAGCCCATCTCTCAAAAATTACATTACCACACAGTTAAACTATGTTCTCCAATATTTATGTAGAGAACGTCCTTTCTTCAAGGTCACATCTTCTTCATCTTTAGTGTTTTAAATATAACCAAAGAGATGTAGTTCTCATAGCTGAAGAGTTCACAAGACATCAGCCACACAGACTCACTCCGAGACCAATGAAGTGTTTTCACTGAGAATGGGAGACATCTGCCACACCAAATATTCAGGTGCCTTTTTTATGGCGTCTGCCAAGCAGGGGACCATGACAACTGGGAAATAGCATGATCTTTTTGATCCTGATCATTTTTATATCCACATACATTGTCAGAAAATTGTTATTATCAACTTTATTTAGGCCAAAAGTGTCATAAGCGGTTAAAAACCTAACACATATTTACATATAGGTATGCAGACATAGAATTAAGAAACACACAACAGTACGTTTCATACAAAACATTATTTGGAGTGCAATGAAGTTGCATTAGCAGGTAATTTTTAGGGGATATTACCTGTGTGACATTTTAGGGGTGAAACCTAGTGCAGATACCAACCTGGATGCTCAGAAGTGATCTCAGCTCTTCCCTGTTTGCTCCTCCTCTTTTCACGCTGTTCCTTGCGACGTTTCTTTTCGTCACTGTTGGCTTGTCCTCGGTTGCACTTCCTAGTCTTGCACTTCTTTCTCTGGATGGTTTCCGAACAGGGGTTTCCTCCAAACTGAGGCTCCATTCTCACAATGCGTGTGCGGATCATATGACCCTTGCCACAAGACTTGTTGCACTCAGACCACTCAGTCCACTCTGACATGATGCAGTCAATGGCTGAGGAGGCAGAAGAAAATACAGACAGAGCAGAAAACTAATGTCTGAGTTGAAAGTAATTATTTGTAAGCAATCAAAAAGTAATGCAATACAAGATCTATTAAATAAAGTGCAATGTAGTATAAAATATGTCAAGAATACAGTATATCCTTGATGAATCACTTTTTGATGCAGTGTTGTGTGCACTGCATACCATTAACTCTATACATCCATGTGTAGGGAATACAGCTATGTGATTTACTGCACTAATTACATGTGGTATTATATCCACACATTTCAAAATCAAGTGGACCCTGTATATAACCCTGTATATATATATCCTGTATATATATAAGTCTCTCCAAACCAATAATGTTTTCAGACCAGCACTAATGACTGAATTGGAAACTCACAAATATCCATTACATTAACAAATATTGTTTTTTAAAGAAAATTGAAATTTCCTGATTTCGTATACTAATTGTGAATTAAGCTTGGTCATCTGATTGGACCTGAGTGTGCATGTGTATAATAAAAATGTTTAAGTTAAAACATTTTATTTTGAGGGGATACACTTATTTAGTGATGCGTCCAAAACAAAAGTAAATAATAAATATGTAATGAAGGGGGAAGGGTAACTTAAAAGTTTTAATCAGAGCTTAAGCACATTTCACTCTAAGCACTTGGAATGTCTAAAAGGCTCTTGTTTCGACCAGGTCGTGAACCCGGGTCTTCTTGCGGCAAAGGCAAAGTGCTAACCACTACATCAACTGTGTGGCCCTTGTTAGGTCATTTCTGACTTAATCCTAGTAAATACTACCCAGTAATCTCCACATTACTGGCAGCTTCTAATAGATACATGAGACAGTGGCTGTTGACTCCCCGTCCCTGTTATATGTGTAATTTCCATACTCTGCATACATACATTTACAGTTTTGCAGTATGCAGATGGGTATGTTTATTACTTACGGCACTCTGGTAGCATGCACTTCTCCACCTGTTCTAGCTCCTCTGTACACTCTCCCAGCTCCACGGGGGACTTGAGCATGCGCTGTCGTGTCCTCAGTCCTTTCCCACATGTCACACTGCAGTCACTCCAGTCAGACCATGGAGTCAGCAGGCACGGGATTGTGTCTATGTAACACATATAAATTGAATTGTCGAACACATTAGGTGTATATCATATGTAAGACATCTACAGTAGACTAGAATGAAATGGATCGGGTGTCAAATATACTGTCAGGAAGTAGAATCTCCATTAGTTCAAGTTTTAAAATACCACGTGTTAAACTGTCTTTCACTCCTACAGTTAGTTTACACTCTGGACAAAAAAAATAGCCCACAGCCTCCATCAGCCCTCTCAGCAGTGCTCTTCTCACAAAACACTGAAAAGAATTTAAGTAGTATTTGTCCATGAGTCACTCATGAACATGTGGTTATCTCTTCTGATAAGGCGTATGTAGGTGTATGCTTCTTCTGTTTGTTGCAGGGACACTAGTTGTGTACTGTGAAAGCACATGCAGGATGTCTGCAGGTAGTAAGATAAGAAAGTCCTTTACAAGTCCCACAACAAGGACGTTCACAGTGCTTCAGCATTAAAGACAGTTAAAAGTATAGGTAATATATCATAAACATGCATTTCAACATTTATGGATATAAAATATGGAATACTATTATGAAATTATTGTTAAAGTCCCTGTAAAGTCATAAATATGTCAATAATATACATGCTGTGCCAAAGGAAAATGTGATTTCCTGCAGCAAAGGAAAATGTGAATTGAAGTGATTTAAAAAAGCTGCTAAGTGTTAAAAAAAATCTTTTTAAATCATCATAAGATGCTGAGGGTGTGGCCGCCACAGCCATTGCAGACACTGTTCTGGTCTACCCACTCAAGTGGGGACCAGAGTTCACAAACGTCGTGGTTCACCAGTGTCAAAACAGAATCTTAACAGAAATGGCCTGATAACATGTAGAGAAGCAATATTTTCACCATCTTGGTGGCAGCTTAACAACATATTGCAGTCTGATAGCAGGAGTCTGCTCTTCCTTCTGTTCTGCTCTTCTTCATTCCCTCATGTTTAGGGGTTCTACGTGCGCCGTGCAGTCATGTTTTCAGACACACCTTACAACTTCTGAACAAAATACTGAAGAGAAACGTTCTTATTTTTTCACATGTTCTCAGCCACTATTTTCTAACATATATACAGTCAGGTCCATAAATATTGGGACATCGAAACAATTCAATCTTTTTGGCTCTATACACCACCACCATGGATTTGAAACAAAATTATAACTGTAGACTTTCAGCGTTAATTTGAGGGTTTTTACATCCAAATCAGGTGAACGGTGTAGGAAATACAAGTTTGTCCCATTACTTTTGGTCCCTTAAAAAGTGGGAGGCACATATACAAACTGTTGTAATTCCTACACCATTCACCTGATTTGGGTGATGGCAGTTAAAGCACATCTTGTTCATTTTATTCCAAATCCATTGTGGTGGTGTATAGAGCCAAAAAGATTAGAATTGTGTCAATGTCCCAATATTTATGGACCTGACTGTAGAGGGTATATACAGCATGAGCGTATTATTAACAGTGTCAACATTGTCAAAAATTGCAGATATTGCATTTACCTGGTATATTGCATACTTAGTACTGAGTCAACATAGGATGAGTTTCATGTGGTCTTCTGAGAAAGGTATGAGTGAATTCATAGATAAATACTACTCACGACACTCTGGCATCATGCACTTTTCCACTTCTAGCACCTCTGCCCCACAAATGGAACCGTCTTCAGGAGGCATCTTCACCATGCGCTCTCTCCTCTTCATGCCAAGACCACAAGTAGCACTGCAGACATCCCATTCACCCCACTCTGTAACCAGGCAACTACTGGGAGCTAAGGCCAAAAAAGAAAGGCAGGATAAACCTAAAGGGCTCCTTATATTATATATACCTGTTCATTATGTAAGTCATAAAATGACCATGATATGACATCAGAAATTAAGGAAATATGTAGAATTGAGATACTGGCCTCATAACAACATAACATAACATACATACATGGCCTGATAACAAAGGCACAGCCAGTATAGTCACAGTTTGAATCTTCATTTGCAGTCTTCAAACCCTCTTTATGTTATGAGCAAATGAGTTTCAGCCAGCAGTAGCTAAAGAAATGGAATGAAAGAAGGAAAACCTACTGCATTCCTCATTGACCACACAGATTTCATTCTCCTCTGTGGGAAGTGTACAAACAGAGCCATCCTCGGGGAACTGCTTAACGTAACGCTCTCGGGAACGTGTGCCCATTCCACAAGACGCGCTACACGGAGACCAAGTGATCCACTCTGACATCATACAAGTGGACGCATCTAGAGGGTCGGACACCAAAGAGAAAGATGTCAGCATGCTTAAAGAAATGCCAGTGATTATGGTAAGTGACAAAGAAGTTTAGTCACACAAAATCTTGCCACAGGAAAATGTTTAGAAAGAAAATAAAATAAAAATAAAACCTTGAAAACACAGGCGAGTGAATTACCACTAAAATGTATATAAAAAATATATTCAATTACCTCATGCAATTTAACTTTGACTTGTCATAAAATGTAAAGGGCTACCATATGTCCAAAGTGTGTTTGATCTGCTCTAATGTCATTCCTTCAACAGAAAGTAAACTGGTTTTATCAAATAAACGAATAATTATTATTGAGTGGCTTCAGTGGATGCTGAGCTTTAAAAAAATACTCTGAATAATTACTCAGAGGTTTTTGTTTTTCCCAGGAAACACAGTAACCCTCAGTCTTTGGAGCAGTTGTATCTTAAAGTGTGCAGTACTATCTTGACCACCTAGTGAACCATGTTGGTACTGCAGCTGAGCTGTAAAATGTAATTAAGCCTCAAATGGCTGTAAAATGTTTATGGTTATTTTTTTAAGGTAATCAGAGATAATATTAAAAAAGTATTAACAAAAAGTAACAAACAAATCCAGGCAAAGGAGTAGTGGAAGGAAATTGGGCTTGTGACTGGAGGGTTGCCGGTTCAAATCCCGGGACAGGTGAAGGGCTGCGGTGCCCCTGAGCAAGGTAACCAATCCCAGTTTCTCCCCAGATCCTGTGCCTGATTTGTGTGTGTGTCCACTACTGGTGGGTAAGAAAACAAAGGACGGTTTGAATGCAGAGGTCAAATTTACTATAGTGTGTGCAAAATAAACTAATTCTCATAAACATTCTGTAGCCAAACATAACAGCTGTCACCAGATTTGTTGAGCCCTTACTAAAACACATCTCTAAAACATACATATATCTGACTTTGTGCTGGGTCAAGCATGAAGGAACGGAGGTTTTCAAGTGTAAAAAAAAAAAGTTTGTGTTGATTATAGATTTGTGAATAAAAGGCTCTGGAGCGCAGATTTTCAGTGTTTAAATTTAGGCAGCAGCATCTCTAGGTTTGGGAAAGGTTGTCTGAGAGGGATACTCACCCTCGTCACTACATCCAGGCCCCATGCAAGGCTCAAAATCCTGGGTGTGTGGGCAGGGAACACTGAGGTCCAACTGGGCTTTCAGCATCCTCTGCCTCATTCTCTTGCCCTTTTCACAGGTGGCAGAGCTGCAGGCTGACCATGGTGACCAGTTGGAGTAGATGCATGTCTCAGGGGTATCATCTGTGTGATAGTTAATGCATGTCAAGGCAGAGCAAGGTCATTTATATTCAGACAGAATAAAGTTTAAAAGCTTTAAAGAGGCACGGAAATGCATTAAATATAAAACATTAGGAATACATTAAAAATGCATTTAAGCCATAACAACAACAGGCAGAAAACACTTTAAAGTGAAACAACAGGAAGACATTAAATTGCATCAAACAGACATTAACAGCAAGATATTAAAAGAGAGAGGGAGTGTGTAGTTGTGTGTGTGTGTGTGTGTGTGTGTGTGTGTGTGAGAGAGAGAGAGAGCATTCAGACCTTCCTCTTTCTCCTCCTGTGCAATATCTGCTACAATGTCATCCACATTGTCCGGCACAATGTTGCACTGTTCGCCCTGTTTAGACACAGATACACAGTGATGCATCATGTAGCTACTTCATTCTGTTAGATCTGTCGGATTTTTGGTCTTGCTGTTCTTTATATTTTGTATATTTTATATTTTGTATACTCTGGTATTTTGGAAAATACCAGAGAGAGAAAGAGTGTGGCATCGTTCTGCTCAATTTTAGGTCAGCATACTGACATATATATATATACATACGTATGTA
>JAFBJR010000121.1:10161308-10309115 GCA_016785285.1 Brachirus orientalis
TAATAATAGTTCATAACTCATATTATATAATATTCTCAACATCTGCCTCTAGGTGTCACTGGAGGGTTGGGAACGTTTCATCTCCTGCTTTAGCAATAGTGAATTTTAATACTTGCCATGCAAGTAGTTTGTTTTTAGCATCACATCACATTTGTATATGAAGTGTGACACAGGTTTTGAGGCATTAAAAATAAAACCCCACACAGTGCTATGAGATTACAATCCCACTGGTTTTAGGGGATATATTTTAATTTCATAGTTATATAATTATAATTAATTTTACCTATCATATTTTTAAAGTTTACCAAACATATTTGACTAACTTACATTTTATGTTTTGAAACATTTGTAAACTGGCAGATTTGAAAGGAGTCTCAAAGGCTACAAATGTATTCATAATTTAAAAAAAAAAAAAAAAAAATCATTACTGTATCTGCTGAGCAATGATATAGTTAAAGGACCTTTCACCTCACGTCCAAGAGGCTTCAATTGCTACCAAGTTAATGTGTTTGCATAACAAGACTGAGAATCTAGATAGAATCTACTTCAGTACGATGTTTTGTGAAATAGCCCTATCTTTTAATTTCAAATTTTCTGTCAGTCAAATCCAACTAATTTATCAGTATAGCAGAGAATCAATGAGGGCTGAGTGCAAACACCGAATGCATAAAGAGGAGGCACAGAGCTTACATAAAGAGGAACAGTACCTTGAACTCCTGAACTGCAAACAAAAACGGAATCAAAAGGAACAAAACTTCTGCACAAACAAAAATTTAAAAACACAGCCCCATCCCGCGACCTTATTTTTTTTGTTTTTTATGCATTCCATGATGCCGTTAATAATTAAAATGCTGTGTGGCAGTCTCAATGAGAACTTTTACCTGATGAAGTACTGCCATCATGCAGCACTACTATCATATCCAATGAAATCTTCCAAGTATTTATATTTGCACCAGCGGTATAAAAACAGACTGACCTTTCTTGCAATGCGTTCCACCACCACCCTGGCCACAGGAGTGATAGCGCCCCCCTCAGGATCATAAAATGGGCTCTGTGGATGATCCAGGCTGGTCAGAGGGCGAATCTTTTCCTGGGGCACAGTAGGTTTGTTGGGAGACTAAGAGGAGGAAGGAATAAGAAATAATAGCAAGTAGGTCTATTATTTGTGATTAGGATTTTTTAAAGAACTTTGCACTAACGCAAAGTCACAAAAAAAAGTTAGACAAAGCACAAGCCACACAGAGAGCAGCTGTGGGGGAGTGAGGTAGCTTATATGGGCAATGCTCTTATTAGTCAACAGTACAGTTCTGCCAGCATGTGGTTGATAGAAGCACCAATGCCAGAGGCTGACTGGAGGTAAAAAAGACCAGCTCATCCTCCACCACCCCCCACTGTGGCCACCCAGACAAAACCACCAGAGAGAGCAGTCCTGTTTGTGTTTGTGAGAGCAGGGAGGAAACTGAGAGAAGTAATGACTAGCCACTAATTAAAAGATACAGTAAAACTAATGACACAGAGGATACATCTCATTACTCTGATACAGGCCTGCGCTTTTAACAACTTTGTCACAAAGTCCCACTCCACCGCCAGAATAGCCACAGTTTCAGCACTATCGTTTTAGAACAGATGAGGTCTTACATCAATCTTGTTCATTCAAACGGTCATTTTCAGAATGCTAAATTCAATGTAACCTCTACAACGCTTTGCATTGCACTTGGTGATGTATGGCTTGGATGCAGCTGTTCAGCCATGGAAACCCATTCCATGAAGCTCTTTACGCACTGTTCTTGACCTAATCTGAGGCCACATGAAGTTTGGAGGTCTGCTGGCGACCTCTGTGCAGTATGTGCCTAAGCATCCGCTGACCCTGCTGTGTGATTTTACGTGGCCTACCACTTCATGGCTGAGTTGCTGTCATTCTCAATCACTTCTACTTTGTTATAATACCACTGACAGTTGACTGTGGAATATTTAGTAGCGAGGAAATTTGTTGCACAGATGGCAGCCTATCACGGCACCACGCTGGAATTCACCGAGCTCCTGAGAGCAACCCATTCTTTCACAAATTGTAGAAGCAGTCTGCATGGCTTGGTGCTTGGATTGATACACCTGTGGCCATAGAGGTGATTGGAACACCTGAATTAGGGGCTGGGGTTTCCCTTTTTTGGAAATGGAAAAAGTAACTCTAACGAGCTACTAGTGAACTAGGTAATTTTATAGTTAACATTTTCAAACACTGCTGCTCATTTGTGTGTGGACGTACTGTATTATCCACCAGCTTCAGACAAATATCACTGGCTTGGGTTCACAGTTTTAATAAAACTAGAAACTCACAAGGAGTGAATTTTCTCTATGATTATTAAATGTAAAGGTTAACAGAGTCCTTGATTGACCAGGGCTTTTTTGTGTGGAGTTTGCATGTTCTCCCTGTGTGTGAGGATGTGTGTGATAGTGTGAGAATATGTGAGGGACCCTCATCCGGTGTCAACTAGGACTGGCTCTACTAGCAGCGAAGAATGAATAAATGGTTTATGTGCATTGGATACAAATGAATACGAAATAAAAATGTAAATCACAAGTGTGTGCTTCATATCTGTGTTCTGTTTTATGTATTGTTTTTAAATATGGAGAGTAAGATTTTGACCCTGATTGCAGCCATAGAGTGATGAGGGTTTCAAAGAACCTTAATTGCCTTTATTACCTGCTGCAGCTCTATCTGCTCAGTGTGTTGATAAATAGAACAAATCATAGGGTCACACTATACTAAGTAATTTCCAGCTGTCTGTTTTACCGTTCACAGTATTTTTGCCTTCCATCTTTTCCAAAGGGACCAGCTTGTCATAGACTGAACTCCAATGCAGTGTCAGTGTCTTTCCTCAAAAAACTCTGCTGTGTAGAATTTGTGAGTTTTCATTATTTCTTAACTTGACAATTACTTTCTCAGTTAATTTAGTTGTTTTGTCCACACTGAAAAATTGTGATTTTTTTCCCCCAAACCTAGAAAGATTAGATATGATACTGTCATAGAGGACCAAAAAAAAAAAGTTGGTTATTAACCAATTAATTAAGAGAAGGTCTTAGTCATTTTTGACAGTGACATTTAGGGTAGTGACAGATATGTAATCATTCTTATGACAGCAGTCACAGAAAAACAAACAAACAGAGCTTCATAATATTCATGCTGCCATTAAAGTGCAGTTTGATTTAATACATATGGGCTAAGTGAGTGAAGACAGGTGTGGGTGGGTGAGTGGGTGAGAGTGGGTGAGTGAGTGAGTGAGTGAGTGAGTGAGTGAGTGAGTGAGTGAGTGAGTGAGTGAGTGAGTGAGTGAGTGAGTGAGAGAGAAAGAAGAGATGAAAAGCAAGACGAAGAGTGAAATTATTCCTGAAGCCAGCCAAAGCAAGCACACGAGCACGATTCAGTGGGTTCACCTGTGTGCAGTGAGGAAACAGCCAAAAGTTTCACTCACACAACAGCCATATCTGGTCAAACATGCACACACACAAGGAGCCCAATCTATTAGCAGAGACTGATGACACTAGGCACCCAGCAGATGCCACCTCACCATCAAGGCTGTTATGGGAGAAATGGATACGCAATGACACTTGAACTGTTGCACATGGGCAGAGTGTGAAAAAGCAAGTGATTGTGAATATAAGCAGACGAGCAGATGAGAAAGAAGAAAGAAGGAGGTGAAGGCTGGAGGTAAATTATCAAACACAGTTTGACAAAAGATGTGAAAAACAATTTGTACAATCTCCATTTCATTAAAAAATGATTTTAACAGTTTTAAGCAGTGTTATAGTTGAGTATGAGGTCTCTCTCAAGTCCCCGGTATGTCTGGGTCATTAAAATTGAGTCCAGGTACAAGATGGACTCCAGTCTAAACATGAAGGAGACATAAACAGTAACATGCTTTAAACATAAATGACACATTTATCAGTATTAAAAAGTGTGTAATTGGAGTTAAATCTAAAATGTGTGTATGCAAAGTGTATCAGTGTAATTCACAATGTGTCTTTAGGCTTCTTAACACTGTAGGATCTTAACACTCCTGAAATATTCCAGCTTTAATATAGCAATACTTCATACATTTATAAGTATATAAACATACTTATATATATATATATATTGTCTACCATATTTGCCTGATACAAAAACTAACACATAAAACAGTCAAACTGCAGTCAGTTTTTGGGTTTGAGTTTGAGCATGAACATTTTATGTCAGTGATCTGTTTAGAACCAAATAACTGAGATGGCATCATGGATTAAGTTAAGTGCAGCGATTCTTAAAGAGTGACCAGTGAAGCTCCAGCAGGTGGACTATGTGAGGAGTATGTGATTGAAAACCATACGTTTTACGCAACTCAGTTAAGCTTCAAATAACTGAAATATGTACAATTAATTGTAAAAGTAATTAGAAAGAATAAAACAAAGCCATGGGATTTAAACTGTAATTTGAACTGACCTTGGAACACATCCCCAATAAATGGAAGGATATCATAGATGTCCACTTTACTACATACAAGGGCTGCACATATTGCAATATCAACATGCGCAATGTACATATCACAAACGACTGCTTGTCCTGCGATAAATGTTTGCCTCCCACTCAGTCAACAATGACGTGCTCCCCGTGCGAGTGCCAGGCCGTCTTCCTCCGCAGCAAACAGTGTGCAGCGTAGCTCTTTCCTAAATTGTCACACAATCATTAATATCGATGGGCTCAGAGTTCCCCCCAACGTTCATTTGGAGCAATGCTCGTTTGATTTCAAGGCAGTGTGTGTTTTTCGTGTGTTTCTCTCTCATTTCTCTCCTCCCCTGTCTTTCTGCCCAGCTCTGTATCACATTCACACAAAGATGAGGTGGGTAAACAACAAGTTAAATGCTTCTCAATATGCAAAAACCAGGCTGAAATATCAGTGTATCTTAATATTTAGTGTATATCAATACATGACAAAAAAAAACAAACTTTTTTTTATATATCTTAATTTATCGCAAGTTATATTGTTATCGCAATATTCAGCAACACATATAACATGATTCCCTAATATCTTGCAGCCCTATTATATACTGGTTTGGGCAGGATTAGAAAAGTGGCTTGCAGGTGTACAAATGAGAACGTATGAGTTGATTTGAGTTTTGGTGGAATGCAGAAGGTTTTCAAATTTTAAAAATGTCTGACCTCATATAACACCCCACTGTCAGTGCCTGCATCCCAGGGAATCAGGTCCTGAATCACCCTCTGGACCCAACCACACTCCTTAGTACACAAGTCCTCAGCAGACAGACCCACATTCCAGTCTGGACTGGGTCCTAACATGGTCAGGAAGGACATGAGGTGACGGCTCCGGTCCACTGAGAATTCAGCTGAAGGAGCAGCTCGTCTGAGGAAAATAAATAAATAAATAAATAAAATATATACAGTATATATGTGTGTGTGTGTGTGTGTGTGTGTGATTTTTTTACACATAACTACAGTATAAACATAGAGGAAAAATGCAAAAGCAAGGCAACCTACTTAAAAGACTTATTATAATCCATTTCTAAATATTTTATTGTAAAATGGTACCAACATAGGCATGGTAATAGGAAGGTTAGCCCTGGTGTCTCGCAGCTATAAAAGCTCTTGATTCAATCATGGTCTTTTTTTTCCCTCTGACCATTGAAGGGCAGGCAGTAGAGATGATCCTATAAAATGTACTTGGATCAGCTCAGAGAATAATTGCAATGATGCTGGGACATCTCCACACACCTACTCAGCAACTACTGTGCAACAGGCTGGACTTTCGCCCTGTGTAACTGACTCGAGGAATCTGCATTCGTTTAACTGAAACACAGTATTGTACATTTATTTTTTACATCGCAAAGACAATATGCCTGTAGACACCATCTGTGTAGAGCAATGACTAACAGCGACACCATTTACAGCAATGTTTCCAGCCAACACAATCTTAATTAGTAGTGGTTAGATTCTTGTTGACGCCCTGACAATTTGTTCAGCTTTCATCATGCCCGTATTCACTCATTTGACTTCAGCCACCTCAGGCTTTCCTTTGTGCGCTCCACTAATGATGGCCTCTGAGGATGTGAAATGGCCCTTATCCACTGGGAGCACATGCAGCTCAAGTCTACATTCCTGTGTCTCTGCTCAATGAGGACAGCAGGTCTTAGGTTTATCTCACACAGCCACCTGGGCACTACACACAAGTGAGGCGTAACTGACAGAAAAAAGAGCCAGAACAAGTTTGGTAAAAAAAAAAAATACAGGAAGACATAAAACACTCTTGGTACTTAACCCCCAATGAAATATGCTGGCTTTTCCAAACTGTTTTCTGCTTTGTGAGGGTGTGTGGGAGTGTTTTTTCAACAGCTGTTACTATGAACTTTGTAGTTCTCACGGTGTTGTTACATGGATCTACACCAGTAATCATTTCTTCCTTTACTTTTGTAACCGTGTGGGTTCTATTGATATTGATTCTTAAGGTTCTGTTGAGTTTACACCAAAATACAGTATTTGATTAAGATCACCTTCATTAAGTTATGTTAAAACTTCCTAGGAAGTGTTTTGGATGGTTTGAGTGCTGCTTATAATAAATTATTTCACTGCTTATCACTGCAGATTTTATGATTCTCTCAGCTATCTGTTTTATGTGTTTCTGTGGGTGGAGTCAGGGCAGGGGTATTTGTTTTTAGCATATTGGTTGGTTGTTAGATAATGTTCCACAGTATTGTTTTCAGTGTGCCATATACCTAGTACCACTGTAGTTCCTACAATAAAAGTGAGACAAAAGACAAGTAAAACTCCATTTTCCTGAGAGGATACTTCGATGATGTTATGGACAACTAGAAGCGCTCAGAGAGTGCAGACTTCTGCCAAGCAATGATAAAGAGTCCTTCAAAATATTCCTGGATCCAGACGGTGATCCGGATCACCACCAAAATCAATTATATGGTCCTTGTCCCATTACACATTTTACCGAAAATTTCATCAAAATCTGTCCATAACTTTTTGAGTTATTTTGCTAACAGACAGACAAACCAACACTGGTGAAAACATAACCTCCTTGGTGGAGGTAAAAATCATCCTTTCCTTTTCTTGTACCAAGCCAGCGAATTTTCCTTGACATTGGTGGATGTGCTGTATACAGTCAGGGTGTGAAACCAACGAACTGTTTGTGATGTATAAGCTAATTACACGCATAGAATAACATGATAACATGACCCTTGCTGGCACCCTGAGGAAACAACACAGAACACGTCTTTCCACTAAAGTTTCTTGTTGTTCTCGTGAATAAGATGTGGACCCAGTGAATTTAGGACTAAATGAGCAATCACACTGTAAATATACTGTAGCTGGCAGTTTCAGGGCACCACAGAGTCAAGTTTTCACTGATTGGCAATCACTAAATCTAACTGAATGGTCTGACTCCATAATCCTTAAAGCCTCTCTAATCTGCAGTATCATATATAAAGTATTTGACTTAATTACTACATTAAGTGTTTTTACCACTGGTTGAGAACGTTTCAGCTCTTTAATTACAAGTTATGAATGCTTCATGCTGTAAAGGCAATAATATTTTTACAATAATTCCCTTGCTTGCTGGCAAAGACTGCTGTAAAAATCATTTTGCAGACATTCAAGAAATGCCCGCCTTCCACACGGTGATCATGCCGGAAATGGACCTTGATCCACATGCTCGGTGCCAGACAATTTAAATAACAAGTTGTCTTAAAGATAAGAGACAACTTCACTAAGATCTCAGGTTTAAATGTGTTGAGAAACCACTAAATTAAGTGTGCAGGAACATGTACCAGTGATCCATTAAATACCCTATAGAATTGCGGTGGAGCCAGTTGATATAGTATATACTGCTTACTATGCTCCTAAAGGTCTTTCTGCCCAGTATACCCATACAGATGTTTAATCTAATTAAATCCTGAGTTGGACAGTAAGCTCCATGTAAAATCCCAGAGAGTTGCTTAATTTTATATGTGTTGAACTTTCATGGCAAAATCCTTTCAGCTAAGGCATTACTTACACATTAAGTGGTTGCCAGGCTGGCCACTGTGCTTTCATTTTGATGACTGTCAGGACCTCATCACCCTGACATAGAGAGAGAGAAAGAGGAAAAAAAACAACATTTTATTATTATTATTATTACTATTATTATAATTATTCTAAAGCACTTCAAACTACACACACCTGTATGTATGGTGCAACTGACTGACTGATTGAAAATGTACACATGCATGAAAATGGATTAAAGAAATCATAGCCAAAATCCATAAATGTAAATGGACTGCATTTCAACCACTTTACACTACAGGTGGTATTTCACATAATTAACACAGCCCTTCTCTATAGCTTATTCATTCAAACACTGATGAAACAGGACACAAGGACACACTGACATGCAGGACTTTTGGACTAAACCCCCATCGGGGATTTAACCACCATATTCCCAATTAGTGGGCAACCTGTCGTACCTACTGAGCAACACCTGCCCTCTGCATCTCGATCGCTTGCACTGTTAATGAATATCATTATAGTATATTTGACAGGTGGACAACGGCCATGGCAAACTAATGCTAGTTCAGGTCCAAGGGTATTACTCATGGGCTGTGCCTACACTATGAATTCAACTATTATAAAATTACTCTCTTTGTGGGTTTTTTCACAGTGCGACACTATGGGGCTTACTCAAACTTAACACTTTTGAACTGACACACTCACTTTTGTATGATGTGTTCTTCATCTGAAAATGGGCTTTGTCAAGCAATTGGGGCTGCAAAGATTATTCGATTATTAATCAATTATGAAATTAATCGTCAACTATTTTGATAAGTGATTATTTGTTTTAGAGTTTTGTAATAATTAAAACAAGCTTTCTGGTTTTTCAGCTTCTTAAATGTGTATATTTTCTGGTTTTATTGCTTAATTTGTCAAAGAAATATTTAAAACTGGAAAAAGAAAATAAACAACTGATTAACTGATTATGAAAATAATTGTTAGTTGCAGCTCTAGAAGCAATACTATCTGAGAAGCAGCCATGCTGTAAAAACTGCTTAAAAGACTGGCTTTTTTTTTTGAGCAGGAATATTTACTTCCGAAACTTTTTATGTTCGCTTCTTAATGTTTTCAGTCAAACTCTAACCTGTTGGCAGTTGTTTCACTGTACAAGCAAAATGCTGCTATTACCTCCATCTGTCTTCTACTGTGCAGCAGAGTAACGTCACTGAACATGACCAAATCATTAACACTGCTATACTGAGAAACATAGAGAGTCATGTGGAGTTTATAGGATTAGACTATGAACTCCATTAGACTATGCAACAGACATTGATTTTTTTTTGATTTTTAAAGTTCTACACCAACTACTGTAACAGCAGTAACAGTAGTGTAGCTCATTTTTTATATAAACAAAGATATACTCATTCTGTGTTAACCTGACCACCTCCCTTTAACGTGACCTAGAGGTGACAGAGGTTTCACCGTCCAGTTTCCCCAACAGTGTTTAGAAATATGGCTGTGATGAATAACAGAGTCGGCAAATATAACCGCTAGATCTTTGGAGAAACAGATAAATCACAACAGCAGCATAAGTGACGGTGAAAATGAGCCAAAAAATCTGTCCCCAACCCACGGTTTAGTCTTTTGACAGCCTTTTGCAGAAAAACATGAACTGTCAGAATGTGACTCACAACTACTGAAAGGGGACAGTTCATGTTCTGCACCGGCAACAACAGAAACTTCAGCAGACATTTCACAGTCTCTCCTGTATTTATGTCTTGATCATCCAACATAAAAATACCTCAGTGCACATAACAACATACAGTGACCATATTTCTCTTCTCTTTCCTTCTTTCGAATCCACCTACCTCCTAAAATGTGGTAAAATGTGCATGATTGTGCTTTGAAAGCGATGGAAATGTGTTTCTCCACCATAAAATGATTATAAAATATCAAAGTGGAGAGCAGTGTGTGGATGCTAAAGTGGTGCAACCCTGTCCTCTGATAAGAATATATTTATTTTCAGGAGAGACTAACTTCAGTGTCGGTAAGTGACGCTGCTTTTTAAAGGGATCACAGGAGCTGATGTGATGGGATGTACAGTAATTGATGCCAACTTTAAACCATTCATATCAGCAGGTACACAGAAAGACTCGTCACAAAAATAACAAATGAACACTCCAAAGTATGACCCAAAACCCTGGTACCATCAGAGGTTATTTTATTTTTAGAGCATAAATCAACCAAACCAAGCCCAGTGAGACCTGATGGAACCTGATTGACACGCACACACACAACACTTGACGGCGAGATACTGCACAGCCAGTGACCATTAATATTGCATGATTTATAGACATCGATTGTACAACCTACTGGCAGAAGGGACAAAAGCACAATGTGAGAACAGCGAAATGAGTCGACCATAGCTTCTACTTGTCTGAGACGCTTGGACACTGTGAAGAGGATGCT
The DNA here is from genome assembly GCA_016785285.1 of Brachirus orientalis. Taxonomy (NCBI): domain Eukaryota; kingdom Metazoa; phylum Chordata; class Actinopteri; order Pleuronectiformes; family Soleidae; genus Brachirus; species Brachirus orientalis. The sequence goes on from JAFBJR010000121.1 coordinate 10,171,795, forward strand.
CTTTATTGTCCAACACTGCCTGCACATACCTCAGCATGCATCTCTCCACAACAGTGCCCAGTGAGTCCAGCCTTTTTAACCACTTGCTGCCTCACCAGCAAACTTCAGCATAAAAAAGAATGTTAGGACCAGAGTCTTCTGAGGAAGAACAGACTGTTCTGTTTTCTTTGGTACAGAGTATCTGTATTCAAGTCCAGTGGATGGTTGAGGCAACTTTACAATTTCTTTCTTAAGCTCATCTGCCATAAAGGACGGAGTAGAATAGGAGTTTGTATAATGTGGAGTTGCAGCAGTGATTGAGGTGCACATAAATGAAGGAGATGGCAGGACAAGGAACTGCAAGGAGAAGAGACCATGGCTGAAGCGCTGGGTGGCTGTTCTGTTAACTCACCTTCTGTAGTTCTGTATAAATAACTTCATTATTATATCATTAATATACAGTATCATAAAATTAACTACTGCATAATTACTGATTAATGCTGATTACGACAAATATTAATAGTTATAAAACAAGTAACATGTAACACAGACAAGGTGTAGCAACACATCCCTGTTGTGTGATATTGTACCATTCAGTAGTGCATAGATACTGGTTCTCACACATCTCACACGTCTTTTTTTTTAGTCTATTCTTATTTAAAAAGTTTGTAACAATCATACAGAGAGACACTTACTGTGGAAATGGCAATATATTATTAAAGGTAAATTATGAAACATAATATAGTAGAAAATATATACTTAAAATAGCCACTCAATGGTCTCCCACGGATGGTCACAAATTACCCCACTGCACTGTCATTATTATGTTATTTCTAGACATATGAACAAAAACAGGCTATTTCTGTTGCCATTTGCTGAATGTTACATTCTGGCACATATTTAGGTTTAAATCAGCATCTAGCATCAAATTATGTATTGATCTCCTCTCATGTCCCTGCCATACTGTATGTGTTTTGGAAGTGGCAAAATAGAAGCAAATATTAAGGCATGCAGTCTTGAATAAACTCACACTCTCCAGTTTAATGATTGGTAGCACAAAGATTAATTAGCTTAATAATAAATGTGCATCAGATCATTACCTTGGCAAAGAATCCCTAAATTCACAAGTATAATTGTGCCAACATCCATTCATTAACTTACACCATTAGCATGAGTTAAGTGTCAACCTATGTCAACTGATAGGACTGAAAGACAATGCACTTTCTTTTAATGTTTTTTCTCTTAACTGAACAACTAGCACCACTAATTTAATCAGAATCCACTCTGTGCTTTTTATCACAAATTTGTCCGAGGTAAGAAGCGAGGGATAAAATAAAAAAAAGCATAAACAGACTGTCTGCAGCTAGTCTGTCTAAAGCTGAACATTATTAATATAATGTGCTCTATACTTCTATTGACAAAGTTAAATTTTTAGAGAGTCTGTTATTTTCATCTGTTAATTTAATATAAAGAAAAAGCCTGTCTATGACTCTGTTGTATTAGGTATGATGGCGGCTAAGGGACAACCTCTCAGGAATGCATTAGAATGGGTTCAAGAAGTGTCTTTTCAATTCAAATTACATACATATGCACAGTATAAGTTAGCAGTTTATATTTTAATTCACAATTGTTTCAGTACCTGTCTACCTCCCAGGGAAAAACCCATTCTGTAACAAAATTCCAAAAACTTGAAAGAGCTTGCAGTCCCAACAAATAGACAGACAGACACAAAACAAGGGAGCTAAATGTGGAATAACAAATAGTGCTGAATAATTCAGCAAAAATATCTGCTTGAGTTTTGTGTTTGGTTTTCTTTTGACAGACAAAGTGATTTGATATTTTATAAATGAAGCATAGATTTCGTTGGAAGTAACCAGGAGGGACAGGATTAGAAATGCGCATATTCGAGAACCTGCTCGGATTGAACAGTTTGGAGATGGTGCAATTTAGAATAAATAGCAAAATTCATGACAATGAAGGTTTAAGAATTGATGTAAGAATCAATGTTGGCCCACAATTTAAGAAACAAGTTGTAGAAGGGATCAAGGCTTTGTAGAAGCGTTTTTCCTTTGAGCAGGTAAAACATAACAACACCCTGATATCAATAAAGGAACCTCACAAAAACTTGTTTAGAATTAGAAGACAATAACAAATACAATAAAAATAATAATAACCTAGTACAAAAGACGAAAATTAATTTGGGAAATCTGCTGTTTATATCCTCATGTTCTTTTGTTTTTCTTTGAGCTCTTTGCCGTTACCGGCATAAGATATGTCCGCAGTCTACATGACTTTCAAGAGCTCAGGACATTATGTCTACTTTTCTAAAAGGTTTTCAACTTGTTATTGTCATTCCACTAACAATCGGAATTATTACCCTGGATATTTCCTAAAGAGAATGCAAATGGCATTTTGTAATCAATCATACTGTGCTGGTGAATCATCTTGTGCACCCCAATGCTCTTGTCATTTGTCACTGTCAGAACACAGCAGCCAGGCCCATCTGCCCAACCGGACAAAAGCTGTGGCACAAACCACAATGTGATGTGGGCCTCATTAAAATATATTAAAGTTAATCAAATATTTACAATAACCCAACATCTGTTCCAAGTCAAGTATCTCAGCATAGTGCAATGGCACATTCATCACCATTACCTCAGCCATTTGCTCCACATGCATTATTGTTCCGTCTTGATAAGTTATATAGGCAAGACAGTGGAGGGTGATTCATCAGAGGTAAAGCACATGTTTTTAAAATATATACCTATTAATGCCACTGCTGTTTCTGATGAAAACTGTAAAAAAAAAATCATACCATGTAATGATTAGACACTGCATCTGATTGGACTGATTTAAAACCACAGCGCAGACACTGTAGTTGGACTCCAGTTTAGACAGAGATGACAAAACCAGCTCATGTCACTCACCATCTTCTTAAAATTATGGATGTTATCTGACTAATCATGAACTGTAAACAACTGTGTTTATCAGAAACATTGTCTTGTTTATAACTCATTGTACACACACATGTTGTTCTGTTATCACCGCTGTTCAGTCATAATTAAATGTGAACATTTAGTAGCACTTGACTTGACTGAAATTATTTATGTGAATTGTGAATGTTAATAAAGTGAACACAATTTAATTTAATATTGTAAATTATTCAAAGACAGCTGCCACTGAAAATTCTCCATGTTTCTCCAACATCTTATCAGCAAAGGATTCTGGTCCATGTTTGCACGATTGTCACTGCAGTATTTCTGCAGATTTATCAGCAGCACATTAATCCTGCAAATTCCTTGTACTTGTCAAATCCCTTGGTTTACTGGGCCCAAACTGCGCCAAGAAAACATTCCCCCACATTACCACCACCAGTCTGGACTGTTTACGCGAGGCATGTTGGATCCATGAACTCATCCGTTGATGCCAAATTCTGACACTACCATCTGCCACACTCCGAAGCAATCAGGGTTTATCAGACCTGGCTATATTCTTCATAATCTGACTGTCTTTGGACATTCAGCTCTGGTCATACAGTGCAGCCTAGGATCTATTCTTCAGTTGCTGAAAAGGTATATTGTACTCTAACCAGTGGTACTCGAAAACAGCAATAACAATACTTTTTCCAAAACATTTTATCATTTTATTGTTGAAATCGTCCATGTCCGGATTCCTCAGAAGTTCAATAGATAAGGTTGTCAGGGGGAAAAAAGACCCTTGGTATAATGTCCCTTGGTATACAGACTGTATACCAGTCTGTGTTGACAGACTGTGTTTGTGACGTTGGGATATATAAATAAAATTGACTTGAATTGATTCTCACAACAGTGTAAAAAACACAGCTAATAATTTCATTCAGAGACTGATTGGCTGGCCTACACTATCACCAAATGCCCTGTCTCCTGCATGTTTTCACATAATGGCAGAGAGACATCACCTGACACAGAGACAATCTCCACATGTGAATGAACGAGTCGCTGACAAACTAGAAAGTGTAGCCGAAATTCAATTTCAAACTTTCAGCGTTTTAGCTTTGATAGACAGGCTAACAAAAGCAGGTGGGACGTGTCTGCTGCCTTATTCCATCTAACTTTACTGTATTTCAGTTGGATACATGATACTTGTTTTTGCTGCACATATATGTATATAATGCATTTCAACTGATAAACACAAATATCATTTAGTTGTGCAGATATTTGAGAGGGATTACAGAGGAAATGCCCCCTTTTGGGATTCTACTGGAATGTAGCCTGTGAGTCTGTGACAGGGTGTGTGGGTGGAGTTGGGTGCAGCATCACATGGAGAGGGTTTAGGCCAGAGCATGAAACAACCTCCCATATCACACACCATGAACCTAAGACTGAGAAGAATTAAGGTCCTCTTACTCTTTCACAGGTCCAGAAAGAAGAGATTGGGAGTAGAGGGGGCACATAGCATCAAATTTTTATCGTTCCACTCCACTCACATGCTTTGCTCTGTGGGCTCTAATTTCGTGGCGCAGCGCAAGGAGGCGCAGCCCCCGCAATGGTAATTTTGTCTGGCGCAACACCGTGCGCAGCGAATTTGGCAATTTGGTAGACCAAGGCAAGCAGAGATGGGTGTGGCTGCACCAAAGGGGGAGGTGTTGACAGATTCAGCTTGGCGCAGTGACAATTCCGTGCCAAAAGGTTGCGCTGAAGGTGCGTTTGGGCTCTAATTTCATAGCCCAGGCCAGTTTCATGCACAGTGCAAGGTGCGCAGCCGAGCGCAGCCAAGCGCAAGTACTCCTCTGTCCCACCTCCATGTCTCCTACCAGCAAGTAGCAAAGAGAGGGAGAGAAGGCGTGACTGGGTCTTCACCAATCAAATGAGCTCCTCTCATCACCTTTAAATGCGCTGCGGCGAGGCGCAGTGCAAGTTTCATTTCACCATGGACGAAGGAGACAGTTGCAGCGTCAGACAGAGGAAAACTGATGTTCTGGTCCAGGAGGTCCAAGCTCACAGTGGCCAAAAGGACAGAGCTGTGCAGCAGGTGGTGTCTCCTCTCCCCTGCACTCTGCTGCTGCACGCAACATGCCACAAAGAATGCACTGAATTTTATGAGATGAGAGAAGCTGAATATATACTCATTATCTGATGTTGAGGGTATTTGTAGTTGGCTGAGAGAATTGTGAAGTCATTAGTTTGCGTCACCGTTTCAGCTGCGTTAATGAAAATCCATTACACGTGCCAACCGCCTTTGATCAGACATCAGATGTGACGAGACAGTCAATATAGATATAAATGTATGTGCCGATTCAGGCAGATACATTCAATAGTGGTTGATTTTATTATTAATTGCATTGAAATGTGCCTGACATTCTGTAAACCTGCCTGTGAGGTTTTGGTGACGTGTGCAAACTGTGCGCCAGTCAGCCAAATTACCACTAGAGTGGCTGCGCTTCGCCTTCCGCCGAGAGTAGACCAGGTTGGAGTTGGCGAGCTTTCAGCACACCTTCAGCGCAGCCTTTGGACACGAAATTGTCACTGCGCCAAGCTGAATTTGTTGACACCTCCCCCTTTTGCGCCAACACATCCATTCCGGCGCACCTGGTCTACCAAATCACCAAATTCGCTGCACACAGTGTTGCGCCGGACGAAATTATGCTATGCTGCTCCTGGCTACTCTCACCGCACTCATTTGATTGGTGAAGACTGTGTTAAACCCAGTCACGTCTTCTCTCCCTCTCTTTGCTACTTGCTGGTAGGAGAGATGGAGGCAGGACAGAGGAGTACTTGCGCCTGGCTGTGCACCCTGTGTTGTGCACTAAACTTGCAAAATGCGCCTGGACACACCCCCTTGGGTCTGGCCTGGTCTATGAAATTAGAGCCTTGTGAGTCAATATATCATAGTCTGCGTTGTCATCTCAACAACAAGCATGTCTGAGAAGAGTATAATATAGATATTTGCAGCTCTGTTTCTGCAACAAGAGTTCATCTGCCATGAACACAGAGTTTCTTATTTGGAAAGTAGGTATTGTGAGTTTTGATTTTAATCTGGTATCATTGGTGCTAATATTACTCAAAAGTTTTTGCTCTTTTTTCATCAAGACTGCAGTTCAGGAATCAATACATGGTTCTCTATTGATGAATATTTACATTAGGGTTACAAGTGCATAAAGGCATTATTTGGGTTCTCCTTGCTCTTGACCCCTTAAAAATAGCAACACGTTGTGCTGGAAATAAAGCCGTTATCAGAGGCTGCTGAACCTCAGAGGCCAAGTCTATCATGCTGAGCTAGAATTAACCTGTCATAGTCCCTTGCACTGAGGAGGTCATCCATAAAATTGGCTCAAGGCAAGCTGCAGGTATTGTTTTTACAATCTGCCTCAGCAAGGTAATACAGAGTAGGTAGTGCATGGTTCTCACACTGGCATTAAATGGTCTAGTTCTTTTTCTTCTCTTCCATTACCAGAACATTACAAGGTAGTTGTTCTTTATGCCCAAAGGGAAAACGTTGTGCTCCTCAGGAAATTCCCTGCTTCAGTGATAAGGTGGATCATCCTGATAGTACATATGACAGGACTCATTTTGCACAGTTAGTCTTTGAACAAGAATTAATTAGACAAGTCATTGCATGTGTCGGTGAATGCAAGGCTACTTGGCAGTTGCCTCTCAATTGTTAAATCATAGAGCCTAGAACATAAACTTGATGTGAAAGGAAACACTGATATCTCATATATTGTGTTGTTACTATTACTGACAAAAAAGGGGTCAGCTGCTGCCTGAGAAGAAAAAATGACAAAAATCCTGTAGGGAACACTCAGATATACTGCAGTGACTAAAACCCTTTAATCTACAGACTGACAGAGATACAGATGTAAATGACACAGAAAGACCAACCATTTTTCCCCTCTTTCAGTACCCTACATTCAGAAAAAAGAGATTATATATAAAGGGAGTGCAGGACTTTTTGTCATCATCAAGTTGACAGATTTTATCATCCCAATTTAACCTCTCTGTCTCTGAATTTGACAGTGAAGAATGTAAGTGGTAATTTTGACTTTGATTGCTGAGGTAATTTTTGGATGTTAGCATGGACAGACAGAAGGCACGCCTCCATGTCTGAAATGAGTCTGAGTTTATTGTCTGACTGTCGTTTACATACATTTCCAATGAGGACAGCATTCTTAAACAGCCGTGTGATTGGTCAAAATCCCATGTGACAAGCCAGGTTTCTCCAAGGCAAGAGCCTAGGAGGTGCAGAAGTCCAGAGTTCTGTCAGATTACTCAATTTATATTCTAGGGTGAATGGTTCAATAATGGCAAAATAATGGTGTAATATAAAAACAATGAAATAATGATTGATACTCAAATTTTGCTTTTATCTACCATTTGTATTTACTCGTCAAAGAAAGAGAAAAGACTCAAAAAGACAAATGCATCTAAATGCCAGTGGGCAGAAATCCATAAGAGAAGAGATAATGTCGTACATATGGATCATAACTATAGATTATATACCACTATACTATACTGTATATGCATATATATGCATAAAATGTTTTGAGTCCATATTTAAATAACCTCAAATCCAGTTTAGACATACTATGACGGCAATATGGCTCTGTTTTAAATGTTTAATGTTATAAAAAGTATGTGTAAAAAAAGAGCACACCATACATATTCACTGTAAGACAGCAAACTAGTCTGTCCAAATAAAAGTAGCTCTTTGACATTAATTACAGCTGTACCACAAAATTACACGAGGGCTTCTCTTTAAGTACACTGAAAGAGTCCACCCAAAGGAGCACTCTACTTCCTCTCCGACAGTCATACCACATGCTGTCCCTAAAGAGCTCTTTATGTGATTTTATTTGGCTAATAAGACAAGTTAAGTGGTTTTATAAATTGGCAGGTGTTAGCAGTGGTGAAACACATTAACATAAACGGTAAAATTAAGGTGTAAGGTTCAGAAAAGAGCAAAAAAGCTAAGATAAATTTAAAGGCAAGAGTTTATTAAAGAGTATAGGCGTTTCAGTCACTGTGAACATATGACAAAGCAGGCTCTGGGGCTATTTTTAAAAAGTAGAAAAAAAAACATAAGAAAAGTGAATAGCCAAAGCAAAATCTATTCATACATCACTTGTAACCTCTGGACACTAAAAAGCTCTGATTGCAGCACCAGAGAGACTTAATGGCACAGTACAGTACAGTACAGTACAGTACACTTTGCAAGATCAGGACTTTGGAAATAGGCATTGCAACAGTGATGCCTCTTTAAAAAGACTTAACAGTGACAGACTACAATACTGTAAAGAGAAAAAGATGGAATTCTCAATTAGAAATCACTTCATTAACCATGAATGAATGCACAGTTGATGTGTGTGTCACAGCTACAAATTAAAACAAATGAATAAAAAGTAGGAAGGAATTTTTTTTTTTTTCCATTAAATAGGACATTTACATTCAGCTCCTAAGTCCTACAGCCAATGGGAGCTCCTCTCTTTCTTAACTGCACCCTGATTGGTCAGACTCTTGTCACAGGCCAGATTTCCTCAAGGCTGGAAACAGAGCCTATAGACAATGCGAGGAAATTTAGGCTACTTTTTTCAGATTACTTGATTTACATTAGGTTCTTGTGGAATGATTGTTCAAAAGTTCAGTCAATCCTACCCCAGCTTTAACAACTACAGCTTGACTTGCCACCACCTGAGAATAAAGAGCGCTCAGAAAACTCCCCACATATCAGTAACTGATCCCATTCACCTTTGGTCTAATAAACAATTCCCTGCTCTGTGTTTTGTTATGGATGGTAATAATATGCTAATCATCCATGTGTCAACATATATGTAAAGGTATAATATAAATGTAAGTGCTCACAGCAGTATGCTGGCTTATCTTACAAACCCCAAGTATCAGGTGAGTAATTTACATAAAGGGAGACTGTTTATATCCATTGGAGAAGGCTCGTCACACAGTGTTGATGACATAGTCTCTTGTCTGGAAGGGAAAAGATTCATATTCCATGAATAATTTCCATCCACGTCTGACAAGCACACTGAACCGTCATTTGTGATGCTTCATTTAGCATTTGTAATTCCCTGTTAGGCAATAAATGGCATTTAAACTGGCATCATTGTGAATGCATTGGTTATGAATAGTGTCATAGTGTTAATATGGTTTAATACTGCCTGCTTGGTCCACCGACTTTTGTAATGATTAATATGCATATAGGTCAGAAAGCAGTCTTATAGCGGTATATGCACTTTCATACGAAGAAAGGGAGAATTATTCAAATTTTTCACCATGTATAAGTTCTAGGATCTCCATAAATGCTGTGAAAGTTTAAAAATGCCAAATCCCACCTTGTTAACTGCACAACACCAAGCAAATCACCTATTTGCTGATCCTTCACATACATTCACAAATGAAATGCACCATCTTGCTCTCAGGCTTCTCTGTTGGGAGCAGAGAATCCCTACAAATATCCACCTGCTACACACTGCAAAAGTGCTTGTGGCAGGTCTTGTGTGAGCTCTTTCTGTGTTTGATTTTATGTGAAATGATTAATTGCTTTACATAGTATTTTCAATTGCATTTTAAAGCTATTAGTGCTGTAAGTTGTACCGTAAACACTTGTTTAAGAGTTTTCAATAGTGTTTTGGGGGCAGAGTTTTGACTAGAGGGCTGACATCAGCTGTATTAGTTGTTTAGCCTGCCCTTTCACACTTAGAGTCTGCTTTAATTATTCATTGTTAGATGGCAAATGTTTAGAGTTTACAACACATTTACAACTATGTGTACTACAAGCAAGAGCTGAGGCATTGTGACTGCAATGGAGTGCATGTGTGTGTGTGCGTGCAAAAAAAACAGCACGAGGGAGGTAAAATCCCCTCATTCATTGCAGAAGCAGGAGGACGTGTACGTGATCCACTAACAGCCTGAGATTCTACCTTTTCAAGGCCCTTTGGAACATCAGCTACAGTGCATCCTTGTATAATCATCATGCAAAAAGATCATTAGTGCTACTATGCTACTACCTCTGTTAATGTTTTCACCTCATTAACATTATCAGTAAAATGTATTTCCTCTGACCTCAGAATTATGCAAATAAGCCATTCTTAAGGTTTATCACCACTTTCATAAATAAATGCAAGGTGACACTGAAGATTGATTCATGAAAACATGAGATGTGGTAATGAGGAAATGGCAACCTCATGAATTTCCAGTTCATTGTTTTGGTTTGGTCATTTAATGTGAAAGTGAAATGCTGCACAGACATTCACTGAACATTAATATTACACACATCTTTGTAATCAAGAAATGTTCCTATTAATCCTTTCTTGTTACTTTTCACGAATTTAATATTATTCATTACACCCCCTCACAACTTGGTAATTTCTTTCTCCCCAAAATTGTGATACTGCAGCATGTACACCCGGGGATTTCATCTCCAATGTCATGCCTAAAATGATCGTACACCTGAAACATTTCATGTTAACCGTATTAATCTAGCATATAAACAAGGGTGTTAGGTATATACACTGTGTTTGCTAGCCTAAGTCTATCAGAAACAATATTATTGAATCTAGAATAGATGCCATATGTAGTTAAAAAAAATTCAATTTCAAAAAGACATAATGTAGCTTTACTTCTTCCCAGGAACATAATAGTTATGACCACTATCCAGATAAAAGAAAGTGTACAGTGCATAAATGCTGGAGGATAGTCTCGAGGCACCGCAAACGTTTGGCACTAGTATCAGTTTCTGGCAGATGCCACTTTATGTCATTACTCTTGACCGAACAAAGACTTCAGTCAATAGGATTTTTTTTTGGCTGCCTATGATCCCAGAGCCTGGATAACAAGCTTGCTGCTATTTACTGCTACATAATGCAAACACGACAACAATAAAATGTTAATCTGAGGGTGACAGATTACAGATTGGTAGGATGAGGGGTGAGTGATGACGTGAGTAATGTGGGGGTTTTTTTGAGTGTGTAAAAGTAATAATATTACTCAGATTTCAAACTCAACGGTGGGCTCATTACACAGGTTACCAGCAATTTTGAAAGAACCTTGTCAAAATTTATGATTGCATCAATTTGTGGATTTTTACCTTCTGTATGTGTGAGAAGAACTCTTTGCAGCTTAATGATGCTGTAATACTTGGTCAAACTATTCCCAAGGACATTAGAATTATGTTAAATCAAGAACTGTTTTCTATCTGCAAACCAATGCCCCAGTTGGTCTAAAAAAACTTTACTCTGGGCAAGATAGGAGCTCCTCTGAAGTTGCAATCAAAGGTACACTGAGGAATCTCTGATCTGTTTGTTCCATCAGAAACTCCACATTATTAATATACATAAATTGCTTTGAAATTCTAATGGGCTGTGCACTAGCTGTTATCAGCACATGGTGTAAAGGCTTACATGGTCTTCAGGTGTTAATTAAATCTCAAGTGACATTCCTATATCCTGCCCTACAGAAAGAGCAATAGTTCAGATACTGCATAGGTGAAGACACACAGTCAAATCAATCTTGCTCAGAACAGAACAAGAGAGTATTCCCCAGGTGAGGGGAAAATGTAGTGACAAGAAAATCACCCATGCTCAAAGCAGACAGTTTTGTAAGTGCAGACTGCTCTAGAGAGCCTGTGAATTGATTTGCTGACCGTGGATGTCCTCGGCGGCAATCTTTGAGTCTTGCAGTTTGGTCTTGAAGCACACAGCACTGCCCAGTATATTCATTCATCAAGCAGGCTGAGCCATCATGCACACAGCTTCAGCAGACCTGGGCCCAGGGCAGGGAATATTATTAGAGATGAATTGAGGTAAGTGCCTTTGATGACCCAGTTTAGGCTGCCTGTCGCCTTTACTTTTTTTTTTTTTTTACATTTTAGATTTTCACATGTTTACATTTTCACCAGCTTGCATTCTTGCTTTCTGAATACTTGTTCTGTAAGACAGTCTGTGGTCAGTGAGGCTAGATGTATTGCAGTGCAGCATGTGTGATGATTTTGAAATTGGCACACCTGGTTAGAAGAAATAAATGTATCATCCCTGGTTGAGCCATGGATTCTTCAAATTTAAATTAGGATATAATCCATCCAATGTGTTTATCATGAAATATATACTGTACATCAGACAAGGCACCTACATACATAATTCATTTTGAAACTCACGCGAGACATTAACTCAGAGTTACCTCTGAAGGGAGAAATAAAACAAAAATAAACACTCGCTAAAGGCATAGATTCACATTTGCAAGATGTCAGAAACTGATAAAGCAACATCTGTATGCAGAATATATAATATGAATGTTTGCATTAATTTGCCATGACAGAAAGCATATGAGGGATTTATCATTTTTTTTAATAACCAAAATTTGATCAGTGACCACAGGTATCATAAAACCTAAACGGGGTACACCACGTAGTAGTATGTAGAGGGAATTTAGCATAGCCACTGATAGGACAATTTTTTAAAACACTACTATACTACAAAGCATACAACTACGCATATATGCACCTATGCTATATGCACATTGACAGTAGGGTCAGTGCAGAGGCAATACAGGCACTGCCATGACATCATTGATTTAAGGCCTTTACATAGAATGTACAATAATTATATCAAACATTTTATATATTTCATTTTTGCCATGATCTCAGAAGTAAATACAAGCTAACCTCCTCCAATGTCACCATGTTTGTTGTTCATAAAATGCTAATTCACTAGTATTTTTTTAAATCACCTCTAACTATCTGTCATTTATTTTTGTTACCATCTTACTTATTTTAGTACGATCCAGCTGGATCATGTCTAAGCTTCTATGTTTTATTTTAAACTTTGATTTTATATTTTACTTTTTAATAGTAATTGCAACTGTTTGTACAGTTTACATGGGTTCAATATTTATTTTAAACTTTGATTTTCTTTATTTATTCTTTTTAAATGCATTTTCAAATTTAAGAGGAAATTTTTCATATTGACATGTTTATGCTTTTTATGAGAGTATCTTCTTTATTTCTTCTTCTATATTTTATATGTAATCTAATTATCGTCAATAATTGATTTATAGTATAGTATGGTATTGTTTGTCATTCAGGGAGTTGCCCCGTGGTTTTTCAATTTTATTCTATATTCCTAATCTGTGTTCCTTTTAATGTGAAAAGGCATTTTGTGCTTTATTATTATTATCATTAATGATCCACATGACAATGAAGTGATCTGAATTCTATTGTGAGCCCCCAGTGGAACACTCGTAAGCTGTGTAGTTAAAGCGTTGTGCAAAGCACTTTTATGAACAAATATACTAACAATGCACCAGGTTGTCCAGGTGAACGCATGGTTAAACAGCAAGTATACTCTAACTCCAGCCTTATCTATGGATCACCATCCACCGAGAAGCCAGCCTGTGCTGAAAATATAATGATCTGCTTTGGTTGTTTCTGTGTGTGAGCAGACAAATTATTCCAACAGAGTATTATTACTGTTTGTGTGCAGCAACACCCCCACATACACACACAACTGTAAAATAATGAGCTTTTTAATGCATTTGAGGCAAAATAATGCAACATTAGAGATGAAAGATGCCGCACTAAAACTAATGGAATAAGCAATAACCCTGGAATTAGCAAAGCTGGAGCAGTACAAAAACAGTGATTCTGGATAAATAAATCATTGCCCTCTCCCCGACACTTATGAAAACAATCTTGATGGTAAGAGATGATACTGTAAAGGTTTGTGAGAATAAACTTATATGCCGCATCAGACTACGCTGAAGAATCTCATTATTAAGGAAGTTTAGAGTTTTTATTTGTGCTTGATTTATGTGTCAGAAATACGTATGAGGTGGTATTTTAAAACTGTCACATTCCTGGGAAGACAGACATCAGGTCACCAATCTACCAAACAATATGGAGATTGCAGTGAATGGGGGCCCCTCAGAGCCATGATCTCATATACACAGGACAACATCACAGGTAGAGAGATTTGTCAGTGCCATCCCATGAACAGAAGATACACAAACAATACTGCTTTTCTGTATTTAGATCATATAATGAGCAGAAAAAAATGGGAAGTCTAAATCCCATATCAGAAAAGTTAATTCATGAAAATAAGATTTGGTAGATTAAATGTCTCTATACAGGCTCTATTATAGATTTTCAATATTGGTGAATGGGCTGTGTTTATATTTTTCCTGTCTTGAGGAACAATGAAAAACAAAAACAAATTCACATTCACAATCACAGCATGAAATGGATTAACAAGTACCTAACATGGAATATACAAAAATAATGTATACGGTGCTTCACATTTAGTTACTTAATCCAACCCCAAATTAAAATATTTGTCTAAACACTGCCTAACATTCCCAGTTCTGTTGGGCCTCGACAAGCTCTGTTGAAGTATCCCCACTCTCAACTATGCTTACCACTGATAAATACAGTTACAGGGTGGTGACGTGCACTACTAATGCAAGAAGCTGTGGGCTTAATACATCCGTGATAAATGAAGAGGCATAAAATGCTGTACATGCTAACTGTTTTCGCTCTGTTTGCAAATGCTTGTACATCTGCCCCAAAGTGCTTTACACTACAGTTTTCCCTTTCATCCATTCAAGTTAGAGCGTCTCCTTTTTTCTTTTCAGACCTGATTAAGCCTGAGAGAAGACCAACTAAACCTGACCCAGATCCAAAGCAGTCATGTAAATAGCATGTCCTGGAAATAAATAGGACATTGCCAACATACATACAGTTATTTTCACCAGATGAACATGAAAGCACAATGTTAAGCTCATTGACATGACCAAACTGTAGAATAGGATTGTCATTTTTTAATCAAAATTTGATATGATTTGAATGTGGGGGACAAAATTTCACTCTTTGAGCTGTAATGACCTGTTCAAATTGCATGCCTCACCCTCTGATGGAGCTTAAGGAGAGTGCTCCGCGGTTTCCTTTCATATCATATGACAGTGATTGTGCACAGAGGGGCCTGTACAAACCACCTGACTTTGGCAAAGGCAGCTGCCACAGTGACAGCACTTTGGACACACAAGCCTACATGAGGTGGACTCCCCTCTCTGCAGAGAGCAGAGTGGGTTGTCACTTGAGTAATATTTGCTCTCATGGAAAACACTGATTTACAGCTGAGTAAGCATCTGAGAGGTGCCTACAGTATTTAGTCATGTCTATACTGCTCTGCTGCTCAGTGTTACTATATGTGCTCAGCAGAAACATGTTCTCTTGTTCTATTGTCCAATCCCTCTCCATCTCCTCTTCACTTGCTGTACTTCACCTCTAATTTATAATTTATTAAAAAAATATAAACTCGGATGTTAAATTCACAAAAAACACATTGAAATTCACATGCACATAAACACACGAAACATGATTTATAAGTGAAATTATTTTCTTTCAGACCATAGATACATCTGCAATTCAAAACATTCCAAAGGTTTGTTTCCTTTAACAATGACATTTTGCGCTCACGGGAATGAAAGAAAGAAAAAAGCTCAACCAGGTACACGCAAATACTTAAATCACTGAATTCTGTGATGATGCATGAAGGGATGGGACTAGGTCAGTGTCTGGTCCACCTTTGAATGATCCTGTTTCCTTTTATCCTTTTATTATCAAAACTGCATCTGGCCAAGATGTCTGCGATGCCAGAATAATCCAGCTTTTATCCCGATCACTCACTTAGCAGCTCTGAGTTGTGAGCCAGTCTGCTGCGCAGAGGACTGCTGCAATATTTAGACTAATACACACAATATTCTACTTTTGTGTTCTCTTAATGATACAGTCACATGCTTCTCTGACTTTTTCATTATTGGAAAGATAAAGAACCCACTCATAGGCCCACACTGAGTGCACATGCTCCATCAGACAAACAGAGACATACACACAGAACATATTGGCTAACCTCATTGTATTTCAAAATGTGCTTGCCTCTGGCTGTGCTACTTGATTTTGGCAATCACAATAACAGTCTTGGGAAGCAAGGCAGGCATTAAGGTCTCTGAGAGCTTTGTTTTCACAAACAGGAATATCTCTGCTAGAACCCATAAAGCTGACTTGACAGGTCAACAGAGGGTGGACAGACAAAATTAAAGAATTATTCTTTTCTAAAACAGCAAAACAGCAGAGAAGTGGCCATGGGGGTTCGTGAAGAATAAAAAATAATGCCTGCATGTTCCTGCACCCACCAGGGTTTGGAACACTCTGCCATGGTCTGGCAAGATCTGATGCAAATGCTTGGAGGTCCCCTTATAGATAATTGCTATCCCACTGAAGCAAACCTGACCTTATGCAGCCACATGCACAAAGAAAGTTATACAAGGAATCCAAAGAACATGATAATTGGTAAGCTGAGAGCAAAGAGATGGAAGACTGTAATGGAAACAGAGAAAGAGCCTGTGTCTTTCATGAGAATTGGCATCTCTTAAAATCCAAAGACAATAATCAGGAGCAACTTCAACATAGCTCTTCAGTTCAAACCAAGTTGTGATGGAACCCAACATGCATATAGGCCTAAAGGATTCCCATCTAGAGAGAGGTACCTAGTAGAAATGTTACCATTTTAGAGAGGATGAGGATGGGCAGCTTACTTTGTGTGACATCCATTGTCTATCACAGTTGGACATCATGGTTTATTGAAGAAGTCCTTTAAGTAGTGATTAAGTGATAATATGGTGCTTATCTCATGGTTTCATAAAAGTTGTCTTTTTTGCATTGATTTGAGTCATACCAGATGGCATTAGACATGTCACAAGTCAGGCCATGGCTTCACTTTCCTGACCTGGAAGTGAAGTGCATTATTAATTAGTCTATGTATACTACATCACCATTTTTGACATAATCCACATTAAATTTGAAATATTACAAGACCATGCCACAAGTTTCATTGTACTACAATATGACTGAGAAAGTATTTAATTAAGATTCACTCAAAGGGTTAAACCTGAACATTTAAATTCCAGCCTTTCTACAACTTATTCTGATCAGCAAGCCCTATGGCTTCCTGCATCAGTGACTTCATACAGAAGAAAGACAACACTTCCTGTTTCAGGTATCAAAACCCATTTCCACCACGATTTTGTTTTTTTCTGAGTGATTATTTTCATTAATCATGAACTACACCATTTCACGGAACATTGAATAGAGTGATTCTTATGAATATACGCACTATGCTTCCATGCTACATGAAGCTCTAGATATTCTTGTATAAACCCAGACTTAGGATAATTAGTTGACAAAAATAAATCAAAACTAAGGAATGAAACACAATTTCTGAGTACCATCAAGGTGAGAAACTGTTTTTGCAGTTTGATGAAAGACCGACTCTTAAAAAGACATTACAGAACTTAATGATGCAAGAAAATAACTGAGGTCTTCTTTAATCTGTTGGTCTTATACAGAACTTACTGGAGGCGTGTGCAGTGGAAGAAAGAAAATTCACAACAGCTCATTATCAAAATGTCAACTAATATTTGTTTATTTTCTCTGGAAACAGCTTGCTTTTTTTACAGTGAAGCTAAATTGTGTTTTTTTTATCATTTGTGCACTAATTGGAAAGCCTAGAGTGTATGTCACATGAACAAACTTTGGGGCCACACCATGTCTTCTTTCTAAGGCACTGTGTTAACACTGCTGTTGATTTGATAGCGAAAACAAAAACACCCAGCTATGACATATTCTGTGTAACGAACCCAGGCTCTTAACATCACTCTCTGCCCCAAATCACTGGTTGTTTCTTTTCTTTTTCTTTTTTAAACTTTATTTTGCAGTTTTTCAATGACAAACACACAGCTCACAGACATAGACACAAAAAGAAATGCATCCTCCTACACAGAGCACCTTGTGCTCTGTGAACCTGTTCCTTCTGCAGAATGAAACACAAAAGATGGACTCTTAAAATTTCTTCATTTCTATCTCACTCGGGAACACACCAAATTTCCACAACAGTATAAAGATATAGCAATGATGTCTAAAAAACCAAAAGCAACCGTCAAGGACAATCGCCCTGACCACGGATTCACATCGGCCATTTCTGGGGCGGAACTCTGTCTTTATTTGACGCCTGAGAAAATCGACTCCCTGTCGAATTATTAATACTGTTGTTTTACTCCCGACAGCTCTGTCAGACCATAAAGGCGTCTTCTGTTCAGCAACTCTGGGCCATTTATCTAAACGTGCAGCCAGATGGCGTTTTAATACCTCCTTAATAAAAAAAGAAGCATATATTAATCAGTTTATTACGGGATTCAGAGAATTTGTTGATTTTATTGTTGGTTCTGTAGAGGACCCCAGAATCCTTTGGGATGCTATAAAAGGCTTCATTAGGAGTAAAAACACTATTATTTAGCTCTAATGCCCCCAAATCTAGATCTCTTCAGTTACAAAATCTTGAGGCAGAGGTTTTCAGGTTGGATTCCATCTTGCAAACTATTTTTACAGAGAAAGTTGCTCTACAGTGTACACTAGTTAAGAAAGAAATCAACAACATTTTGAAACAACAGTCAGAATTTCAAATTCACAGGACCAGGCAAAAGTATTACTTTCATGGTGCCAGACCTAGCCATCTCCCAGCCATGAGAATTAGGACCAGTGACCACTTCGCAGACATCCCAGCTATTAAGTCGGCAGGCGGCAATATTAGCACTTACCCTAAAGAGATAAATGGTATATTTCAAACATTTTACTCTGAGTTATATAAATCAGAGGTGTCCTTAAACAAAAATCAATGTGATAATTTTTCAAGTCGATTACATTTGCAAGTACAGGTTCTACTGACTTAGATAAGCCGATTTTATTAGGAGAGGTGTGGGAAGCAACAAAGGCTATGCAGAGAGGTAAATCAATTTTTTTTTTTTTAGTTTTTTCATCTCTTTGCTGTTGAAAAAAAGATAAGGATCCTACTAACTGCTCTAGCTACCTTCCTCTCAGCCTACTAAATTCTGACTTAAAATGTTTTGCAAAGCTCCTTGCCCACCGTTTTGAGCACCACATGCCATCACTAGTCAATCCTGATCAGACAGGCTTTATAAAGTCGCGGCTTGCAGCAGATAATGTTAGATGCCTACTTCACATCGTTGACGCTGTAACAGATAATAAAATGCTCATGTCTGTACTTTCACTTGATGCTATGAAAGCCTTTGACCAATTAGAATGGTCGTATTTATGGTCTGTTTTAGAAGCCACAGGTTTCGGTGACACTTTTATCGGTATGATTAAGACACTATATTCAATCCCCTCAGCACAGGTACTTACTGGTCAAACGTACTCCTCCCTCTTCTTAGTTTCCAGGTCCTCACGCCAGGGCTGTCCGCTAAGCCCTGCACTATTTGTGCTCTCCTTGGAGCCACTAGTTCAAGCAATTTGTCAGTTCGATTTGATCTCCCCTATCTCTGTTTATCTCTGTTTAACACCCAACACCAGCTGTCGCTATATGCGGATGATGTTTTAGTTTACTTGGAAAATCCTGCTCAGTCGGTACCACACCTTTTGTCCATCTGTGAGGAGTTTGGTAATATGTCGGGTTTTAAAATTAACTGGTCCAAATCTGCTCTCTTACATCTAAATGTCACTGCAAAAACATCTGTCCTTCCAGCCAATATTCCCATAGTACAACACTTTTTTCTTCTTTAAATCAGATTATTAAGCATAACTGTTCATCTGTTCTGATCTTGAGGGACATGGACCGGTGGATTGACCTCCCTATGTCTATTCGAGCTCGTATCTCTATTGTAAAAATGAATATTCTGCCCCGGATCAATTTCGGAAGCTCTATGGTTCCTCTTCCCCCTCCATCTGACTACTGAAGCAAGCTCAAATCTGCAACCTCCAAATTTATTTGGAACTGGAAGCAGCCACGTCTGAAATTGTCTATTCTTCAGAGAAGGAGGGAGGATGGCGGCCTGGCCGTCCCTAATTTTGAACTTTATTCTTGGTCATTCGTGCTCAGGCCCCTGCTCTCCTGGTTTGACTCTCATTCTTCTGTCTCTTGGCGCATGCTAGAGAGCAATATAGTTCAGCCATGGACACTTCATGACGTTCTCTTTAGCAATATTTCTAAAAAACAATGTCAACTACGCCTTGGCCCCATTATCTCTCATCTTGTGCTGTATGGAGATTAGTTGAAACACACTGTAATCTTTCCTGAAAGTGGCACAGCTTTTCACCATTATTCAATAACGAGGCACTTCTAATTGGGGGGGACCTGTCTGTGCTCCACAGTGGGAGCAGAGGGGTGTTCACTATTTAAAAGACATTTATAATGATTTTGGATTACTCTCTTTTGCTGATATTAAGGACACGTTCGATCTGCCGGGTTCCACTTTTTTCTTTTATTTACAGCTAAGGTCAGCGCTTAGAGCACATGGCGTGCCCTGGCAACATCCTTTACCTACCCACCCACTTTTTATTCACTAAACAAAAGAAAGCTAGGGGTATGGTATCCAAATTGTACCATTTTTTGCAGGTAACAGACCGTATTTCACTCCCTGTGGAGAGGGTCTGGAGGAGAGATTGCCCAGACCTAGCTCAGGATCTTGATTGGGACACGATGTGGTGTAACATTTATGAAGCATCTCGTAATCCAGATCATCAGCAAATTCACTTTAATTTCTCACACAGAACGTACCTCACCCCTGTTAAAGTCCATCACATGATATTAATGAGCCATGCTGTAATCTGTGCTCATTGAAAGCCCAGGGAACATGAATTCACATGTTCTGGGACTGTCCTCTGTTAGACAATTGTGGGGCAATGTTGCATCCAAATTATCTGATTTGCTAGATGATACAGTACCTGTAACTATATGTGTGTTGATTTTAAATAATCTGCCAATCCTCAATATTTCTAAACTCAAAAAGAGAGTCATCTTTGCTGGACTGACGGCAGCCAAGATGATGGTTGCAACTCACTGGAAGCACCTCATTCTCTGACTACTCAGTCTTGGATTCTCTCTCTTTTGGACGTCACATACATGGAGCTTTCAACAGCTCGGATTAATGGTGCTAATGAAAGCACCCTTAACACCTGGTGTAGCTCTGCTGACTCTTTGAAAAACATGCTGTAATACGAGTCTCCCATTGGCTCTCTCACCTCTCTTCCAGTCCTTCTAGATGTCAAGTCCCCTCTGTCTTGTCAATATATATGTGTTTTTGTAGGTTTTGTATGTAATTTTATTTTTACTCTTACATTTTATTATTGTTATTGTTTATTCATTTTAGTTTTATCTTTATTTATTATTATTATTATTATTATTATTATTATTATTATTATTATTATCAT
The DNA here is from genome assembly GCA_016785285.1 of Brachirus orientalis. Classification (NCBI taxonomy): domain Eukaryota; kingdom Metazoa; phylum Chordata; class Actinopteri; order Pleuronectiformes; family Soleidae; genus Brachirus; species Brachirus orientalis. Next base: position 10,193,035 of record JAFBJR010000121.1, read on the forward strand.
CAATACTTTCTTTTCCCACGTTCTTATGTCTTGGGGCAACTTTCTTTCTTTGAGAATCCATCCTAATAAAAATATCCCTGGAATATCTCTGTTGGACTTGATGAAAATGAAAATAAAAATATGATCGCAAAAAATATATAATGGCTGAATTGATGTTCTGAGCATGTTCTAAGTAGTTCTAACTATACAATATGACTAGTGTTAACATTTATCATTGAAAGGGAAAACCTACAAATTCTATAAAGGGACCTCATGTCAGGGTGAAGTTTTTCAGGTTTTATATATCTTGTATCTTCGTTCTCTAAAGGTAGAAATGATAGTACATCCCTCAACCACTTCAGGAATGACGGAGCTGAATTTGATTTTCAATTAAAAAGCATGAGTCTGCGTGCAAGCAGGGAAGCAAATGCTAAAACATTTGTTTGTAAATGTTGAGACTTTGCAGCCTGGGGAGGTACACCAAAGATGACTGTGTGATACTCAGCTGCTACAGCCTGACCACAGATTTTGGAAAATACATCAAATATATGTCTACAATAGTCGTTGAGGGAGCATGACCAACATGTGCCCTGTTGTGGCGGATACATAGCTGCACCTCGGAAAACCTGGCTCTGCGGTAGGAATGACTTTAGACAATTTATTCCTTGAATAGTGTAGGTAATGGAGTACTTTAAATTGAATTAAGCCATGGCGTATACACAATAACGAGGTATGAATACGTTCAAGATTATGTTGCCACATATCTTCAGAAAGCTCAACCCCCAAATCTTTTGCCCATGCCATTTCAGTATTATTCCATGATATCGGTTTCTAATCCCTTATCATATTGTAAATCACAGATGCACGTTTCCTCTTATAAGGATCCAATTCTAGCTTTGCATTTAAATAATTCCTAGGTGGTATGAAAGGAAATGAGGGAAACTTCTCTGGTAAAGCTACATATCTGGAAATACCTAAAATAATGCGATCCAGGTGTATTGTGGTCATTTTCGTGTTTCAAATGAAATAAACGTGTTATCCAAGTACAAATCGCAGAAGAATATCAACCTGTTTCTAAGCCAATATTGAAATGTATTGTCCAACACAGATGGAAGAAAGAAGTGGTTATTTGGGTTTCTTTTCTGTAATATTGTAAAGGTTTTGGCCTTATTATGTACAGTGCCTTGAGATAATGTATGCTGTGATTTGGCGCTATAACAATAAAACTGAATTGAATTGAACTTAACAGAGGCCTCCTTCTTGTTGCGTTTCATTAAGTCGTACATTATGACAAAATGAAGCTGTCAGTATGATATACTGGTGCTTAGTTGTCAGAGATAAACACAGTCGGTCCTAAGTTGTTTTATAATAGTATTGTTTTTAAAAAAGGTTCACCCCGATCTGGACCTCTGTACAAACACGTCCTCACATACCCCTGCTCGTTAGCGCCCCCCCTCCTCACTGGTTGTTTTCTTCACCACTCCCCTGCCATGCCAGATCCTCCCTCTAATCCTGCTCCATTCCCTCCAACTGTGATCCACGCCTCTCCCTCGCACCTGTACCTAATCACTGTCCCAGTACCTCCACCTCCACCTCCTCTCTGCCAGCTTCTCCAGCCAAGCTTTCCCACATTCTTTGTTCTGCCTGTCTGATCTGACCTGTATTATTTGCCACTGATCTCTGGATTCCTGCCTGCTGATTCTGGTTCTGTTCGCCTGATCTGGTCTTCCTGGTTTTAAGAAAGTAGAAGTAAAGAGAGCTCTTACTGAACTGTCTGTTGTCACTTGCCGTGCTTTTGGGTTCACTTCTGCCAGCCTGGTCTCTTAAATTCTAAAGCACTCTGGGATGACAAATGACTTGGATGTCAGTAAATAAACATTTGATAGTCACAGAAAATTTTGATGTGATATTAAAACAGAAAAAAACAGTCATCCACATCATATTGGACACCTTTTTATGTTTTTTATTTATTTATTCTCTAGGTAATCAGGACAGTTTTTGTAAAAACAGGATGACTTGATTTATGGCACAAAAGATCTGCATTACCTATTCCATAACCAAAACATTGAAGAGAATTGAGTTCTTCCAGTATTTTCTACTAGTGGTGGAAAAGGTAGATGGCGGGACAGACAAAAATAACTCGACTTTGCACTAATAAAAGAATCCCATCTTTCATTAAGGAGAAGTACCTGCAATGTAACACATTTTGGGACACAAAAGTTGTCCGGTCCTCCTTAAAATAAATTGTTTTATTTTGTTTTTCTTCCTGCTGATCCTCTCAATAGAAGATTAATGCAATAGAAAAGTAGTATTAGTTGTTTCAACTCTCTGGCAGGCATAACTAGTCAATGCTGCCCTTTTGTAGGCAAGAAGAGTGGAAGATAGGTCAGTCTCTGCATAAAATCACACACACTCCTGCTTATTTAAAGAAAGTCAAAGGTCCAAAAAAAACCTACATATCTATTATTCTCTGGCTATGTTGCAGGCCACCCACTTTCTAATTGCAGACCTTGCTGTTCTCATGACAACTGAACAACCTACTAAATCACCATTTTAATTCTTGTAAGGTGCACAAAAAGAAGAGCAACGGGAGAAACAGTAATAACAAATTGCTATTTTATTCCATCACACTTTACTCATAAAGCTAACTAAATGTGAGTCAACTGTGAAGCTCCTTTCAGACTGACAAGTGACAATTTTTTTTAAAAAAAAGTTAAAATACCAACACCAATCAGCAACACAGTTTAAAAAACTTTTCTATCTTATCTTTCTAACTTATGCCAGGATTGACTTGGAGGAGATGATCCATTAAAGTTATCACCTGCACATGTATGTGTCTATTAAAAATAAATAAATAAAAAAATAACGACAACTAACTGTATTAAAAGACACAGATGGATTTCCTGTCACTGTAACGTCTCATTTCGTCTTCACCCTGAGTTGTTTTGCTCCGTGGCACAGCTGTGAAGCCGAGGTTAATAAAGGATTCCACAAGCGTCTGTACTGTGCACTAATGAAAAATGCCCCATACTGTGAGAGGGAAAAATGAGATTTCATAATCCGTCTGAGGCCTTGGCCCTGGTCGCTGGTCCATGGAGACAGTCTCATTAAACTTCTCATTAGTGACACACTGAGCTTCTGTAATGACTGAATGCATATACAAATCACCTCGGACATGAAAGGAGGGACAACAATGGATTCTGGCTATTTCCCCTGTGTTGCCAAGTCCTCTGATAGGACCATTTGCACTCAGTACAGTATTGCACATCTGGTTACAGTCTGGCAAGACAATTTAGCAGGGAAAAAAGGGGGGCGGCGGCGGCGGGTCCTACCTCATCTCAAAAATACTGTATGCTCTGAAACTCAAGTCACTTCTGACCAGGGACTAAACTCATACAAATTTGATTTGCATCTTTAGTGGCATGCTATCATAAATCATATCAAAGCACCCTCTCCTGCGTATGCAAATGCCTTTCATTTCAGTGCATAAATTCTTAAAAGGGAAGTAATGGTCACACTGTTGCACTATGATGAGTGGCATGGTGTGTTGTGATTGCTTGTGTATAGCTGAAGTCCTGACTGTGTGGGTGGGAGCAATTTTTAAGAGGACTATTACATGACATTATGTTGGATAGACTAGAGATGTCCTAATACCAATACCCATAATGGAAAAAATCTACAACTGCCAAAAATGCCATATCCAAAACCAGGTCTTTAATATATATTATTTTCATCTGATTATACATTCTATCTGATTATACAAGTGTTGATTCTACATTACTGGAAATTCCTTCTTTTTCAATCACAGACATTTTGCTATATTACATGTTGGAAAGTTAATTAATTAAATGGAAAGTTGACCATATCCAAGACCTACTTTTCATAAGATACATTTTTTTTCTTAATTATGGCTGTGCTTTTATTGGTTTTTAATTAATTTTTTCCTTTATTTTTACTAATTTTGCATCAATAACTAATTGATGTCAACAAAAAAAATAATAATGAATTAGATTTATGTTTGTGTCAGCATTTACTATCAATCTCTGCATGGCTCCAAGGAGGGAGTCTCCTTCACCCAGGCTCCTCATCCCAAGGGACATCAACAGGCTCTCGGTACTGGATGAGTTGTAGAACAGTGGAGCTTAAGTTGTAAAGGCAATAAAAATAGTTTTATTTATAGTCAGCAAAGCTGCTGTGAATGTCAACCTTGAAAAATGAACGCCTTGTGAGGTAAATTGACATAAGCACAAAAGATTATCCTGTTTGACCGCTTGATTACTTGAAACAAAGACTGTAACCCAAACACTGGTCTATTTTAGCCATGGAGAGAGTTTTGAAAAAAAAAAAAAAAGACCAGTTCATTGGCTTTTTCAGGTAGTGAAAAATTCCATGCAACTTATTATTGGACCAACCAAGGTTTATATTGATCACTTGTGTAATCATCATCCTGTATTTTTGTGGCAGCCAATTTCAATTCATAAATGAACAATTATTCTTGACAACCAACTGTTGAGCCATACCACATTTGGTTGTGAGAGAAGTGTCATCTATTCTCATTTAATGATTTTCCTGTCTATTTCCTAATAAGTACATACAGTATACTATGCAATCCAACTACTTTCTGTCCTTTTCATGATTCTCAACTGACCTTTAGAAAGCATAGAGTTATGTATCTTGGTGTATGTGACTTATCTCACAGTAGGCATATGCATCTTTCTCCCACTGAGTGATGAGCAATATATGCATATGCTTGGGCGGATGGATTTTTGTCCTATGAGCTTCAGAAATAATTGTAACTTAAGTAAATTGCAAACACAACATTAACTGACAAAATGGGTGCTTTTATTTCACTCCAGTGCTGCAATGCTCATATGGAGGACTCAGACTCAGGTTTTAACTTTTAGAACTCCTTTTGGGCTTGAGCACAGATGATGCCAACTAGGACTTGGACTCAAGCATTGGCTCCTTCCACAATTTTTTTATTTTATTTATTTATTTATTTATTTATTTATTTTGGTAACTCACTCCTTTTCTACCGCTTTATCCACTGAGGGTTGCGGGGGGCACTGGTGCCTAACTCCAGTTGACATAGGGCGAGAGGTGGGGTACACCTGGACAGGTCGCCAGTCCATCACAGGGCCACATAGAGACAGACAACCATTCACTCTCACATTCACACCTATGGGCAATTTCGAGTGTCCAATCAACCTAATCCCCGAATCTGCATGTTTTTGGACTGTGGGAGGAAGCCGGAGAACCCAGGCAAACTGCAAACTCCTCTGCAAGAACATCTAGAGAAGACAACCATGGAGAAGAAGCAAACAAGAGAAACACACCCGTCTTTGGTGAACAAATTAAGACAGGTCAAGGAGGGGAAAAGGTCTTGAGGGATGGATGGATGGATGGATGGAGGCCATTGCCACTCGCACAGCACAGTGTCTGTTAGGTAGTTGGTATCTATTACTATTTGACCAAGTTAACTGAAGAAAAAGCTACTTCCAGAAAATGCAATGCACAAAGCACCTCCTGAACATTAGGATGGTCTTATTGGGACACAGTCAGAGATGATTTAAAGATAAACTGGCATGTAAGAATGTAATGGTGAGTCTTTTGGTGGCTTAATGTTACGACACACATATCTTCTTCTTTTAACATCAAAAGCAGGTCATGCAGTGGTAGCCCTCACCCACAGATCTTGTGTAGTGGTAAAGCACTCTTAGACCTGGAAGGCTAAGAACAACATAGATGCTTGAAAGCTCTAGTCAAGCTAGATAACAATGTCAAAACAATTCAATTCCATGCTATAAACAGGTATGAACACTTTGGAACATCCTCTGAGGGTCCTGTATTGTTACACAACTAATTTCTCACCAGTTTTATTCAGAGCAACAAAGTAAGCTGAATATTTGCACTGGGTAAATTCCTAATCTTGATGTCACATATTCCTTTAGTCATTCGGCTGTGGTAAATCTTACCTTCTGTCTGATCTCCTCCTCCATTTTGACGGGAGAACCCAGCTCAGCCACCTGTTTCACCCCTTCGCTGGCGAAGCCACCATATTCCCACACCACGTAGTTCTTAGAGTGGGAAGCACCAATAATAGCTGACCAGTGATTGGCACGACCTGGTGAGGACAGACAACAATATACTTATTTTGACACAGTATTCTGTCAGCTATTTGTTGCAAATCTAGCAGCTCTGGAAATGGAAAAGGTTAGACAGGACATCAGTTCATTGGTCCATCAATTATAATAAGACATGGAGTATAGCTGCTCAGTTAGCACTAATGGACTCCCAGTTAATGTTTTCAAGGTGTGAGAGAAACTGGTTGTCCCATATGCCTTTATTACCCTGTTACTTTCATATTATCCTCTTACTTCATATTTTATTTTGCACATGGACAGTAAAGATGTCCAGCTTTATCAGCCTGAGAGCACCGATGATTTTACAGCTCCACTCAACATAAAACATGCACTTGTACCTGGTGGTGAGTAACATTCTGAGTTTTAAAGACATAAAATTCATTGACTGAATTGAAAGATTACAGTTGCATTATAATTAATGAAATTTACAACCGCACCATTTTAAATAATCAAATAGGCCATAGTGTTGGCATGGACTATTTCAGTTAGGGTTAATTAAATGTACTACCTGCGTTGAGTTACTTTTGCAATAGTCAAATATTAAACATACATTAGACAAAGAAAGAGAGAAAAAAAATGAAAGGTTCACACATCATGTCTTTTAAAATTGTAGAACCATTGTGCTGTTGCAGTCATTGTGAGTTCACACTACGTGACAGAACACCCAACTATCTCTATTGTCTACTCTACAAACTTGAGTTGTATCATGAAAACACAAACTCGAAGTAGCACAGGAAATGACTTCTCCCTTTGCTTCTTCTTCTCTGACATGGACCTGTGTTGTAATCCTATTCTAGTTTCTGTCTACTCCTTTCCTGTTCTCTGATCGTCTGAAGCTGGAATTGCAACAGCTCCAGTTTGGAGAATCATAAACCACCTTATCAGATTTATCAGATGCATTGCCAAAAAGAAGCAACTCTAGTCAGAGAACTAGACGAGTGTGTAATAAATGGTATAAAAGGTTCATAACCCCTGGCAATGGCCTGATCTGGCTGCGTTTTTAACCGTGAACCCATGAATGCAGTCAGCTACGTTGCTGATAGCAGGTTGATGGCTGCTCTAATCTGGTAAAACAAATCAATTTTCCTACTCTAAAATAACAGATTTGCAGGAACTCCTGAAAGTGATTAGTCTGACCAAAAGTTGTGGTCATTAGTTAATAAATTGATGAAGGCAACATAAAGAGTACAAATCCAACGTCATGCTCATACTTTTCCAACAGACTGCTGAATCTGTATGGAAAGGAGGAAACATTTGATTGCATATAGCAAGGGCCAGGATAATAATTTAAACTTTAAACTTAAAATCAGCTTTTAAATGACAAACATTTCAGAAGCAGAAGATGACATATTTTAATTTACAGTTCTAGTCCAATTAGTCCAATCATAAGGTGTTGGAAAAGGTAAATAGACAAAAATGAAGATCACTGTAATTTTGGTGAATAATTTAATTCTGGACTCTATTTGTTGTTAACCTCATGTAAAAGGAGGCTGAGTGTGACAGGATATATTTTTAATTGAAATGGTAAAGTTGCTTCTCTTGCTTCCACTACTGCTGTTTTTTTAGTCATTTTTTTAGTCATATGGCCATTATGACTACATCTTCTACTTATCCTGAAAAAGTTGCTTGGGATGAATAAATATGTTCACAGTGGAGATAAAAGAGAGGGAAATTAGAATCTTTCAAGTTATCATATCAGCAAGCTCCTGCATGTGAAAGAAATATTTTATATTACATACATATATACAGAAAAATGACATTTAACAGAGTGGCTAATTCAGGATCTAAAAAAAACCCAGAACTGCTTGCAACATTTGGAAAATCATCAAAAAAGAACTACAAGTAGGACATGTTATCATGTGTTTACTGTAGTATATGAATATTAATGTTCAGTACAATCTGTGGAGTGTAATAATAAATAGTTACCTAGGATATGACTTTGGGCAAAGAGAAATTCAACTTTAGTGTCTTAAGATTCCCGATGAAAAACCTCACATCTGTGCTATCTTCTTTTAAGTTCATCAACCTCTGCTCTGTCTGCGTGTGTGCGTGTGTGTGTGCCTGTATATGCATGTCACAAGCCAACTACTCCCTCTATAAGACAACAAATTAGGGCCCTGTTTGATCTCAGGATTTATCTTACTCCACTCTAATCACTTAATTGATCACAACAATTGCTATGTAACTTGGCTAAACCACCCAAAGGAGGAAAACATACTGTATATCCTAAACATTTGAGGTCTACAGCCAAGATTAAAGGCTGCCATTATACATACAGTTTATGTCAACAATGGGTTAATACATCCCTCAACAAACTACACTCTCTCTCTCGAAGCCTAACAAGTGTGCCATTTCATTTATGTCAGTTATTTCAGCATAATAGTTGAAACCGTTTAAGTGCTCACAGTAACTTTGAACTAACACAGTTCAGAGTAACACAGTAACTTTAAACTTTGACCACAAAAAAAAAAAAAATGTTTTTTTTACAATCTCAGTGTCAGTTATTTTATGTGTGATAGAGATTAGGTGACATAAAGGAATAGAATTTGCACTTATGGGGATAGTCTTTGCAATAAATTACATCGAGATTTGATAGTGCAAAAATAGCTTTCATGAGTTTTATAATAAACAAAAAAGAAAGGCACTGAGGCACTGAGTTGACAAAAAGGAAGTGCTTACGAGGATAGTCTTTGGGATGAATTTTCTCTGACCAATTCCCGTAGAAAGTGACTCTGTACTTTGCAGTTCCACAGGCGCAACAGTCCAGCAGAGGTTTATCTGTGGCATTTCCGTACAGAGATTCTGCACAGAAATGAGGGGAGGGCAGAGGAGTGAAAAACAAAAAAGAATTCAGAGACAACAAGATCACCTTTAGAAGCATTGAGACATTGCTTATACAAGAAAAAATGAGAATGGCACCCATGCATCAGAGAGGAGATGGTAGGATTTAAAAGGAGGAGAGATTTGCATGCTCATTAACAATCAACTGTCAGAGCACAATAGCAGATGGGGAATGTCCACATTTCAAATCTAGAATAAAAGAAGATAAACTAAAGAACATAGAAACAAACATCAACAAAGCAGAGACAGAAGGGATGGAAAGTGAGTACCTGCAGTGTGATTGAGGAAATTCCATGGTAAATCATTGATTCCATGTCAATAAAAGAAGCATACCTTTCTCACACATCCGTTTGGTAAGAGAGCCTTCATCCTGGAAATAGATTATCCTTTTCTGCACAATGCTGGCCCTACACATAGTGAACAAGAAGAGATTGAGGCAGTGAGGAGAACGAATATTTGGGACAGTACCCAGCATAATGGAAAAAAAAATGTGATACTGAATGTCATGACAGGAAAAGAATGGGTGTAAAAAAGACAGAAAATGTGGAAAATGTTGGACTTTAAGAGCTGACATACTAACGAGTGTCTTGTGGCAGATGGAAGAGGTGCAGATTTATTCATAATCATCCTGCTGGTTTTTTTTGTTTTCCTTGTTTTCTTCTCTGAAGCCTCCTAAAAGTAGGCATCAGAGCCCACAGGGAAATGCTAAATCAGGACGTATTTCAGGCAGAGGCATTCAAAGTCTCATACAAAGACCACAAAAGACGCACCAGCACTAAGATGCACATACTGTCTACATAGAAATATAAGGTAAGGTGAAATTGCAAAGCCCTGCAACTTTTATTAAAGAATGTCCCAAAGGTTCTCTCAGAGTACACGAAGAAATGCACAGACACACCATAGAGTAGACTTTGTATTGAATCGATAAGAAGTGATTTATAGAACAGAAAACCTTCCCATACGGTGAGGTAGAGGGAAGCTTCTCTAGAATAATCTGCAAAAAAATATACATTTCTAGTGGTTATGACAGCACGTAATGACAAAGATCATTTACTTTATCTTTGCTGTCTAGATATCAACACTACACCTTACACAGCACATTATTATGAGGGCCACCCACTAAAATGGTTCAGTCGTCGCACTATTATTGTCACTGGTCTATGTGGTAATTTCTTGTGTTCTTTTGATGATTCTTTTGCTTTCCAGCAATGTCAGTGCAGCAAGAGGAAAAATCCAGGGGTCAGTCAGGAGCCCAGAAACACACTTTTTATACTTTTTATACAAGCAAACAGATCACAACTGAGGATGGTTACATTTAGTAGCCATTTAAACCCCTGTGTTATGTAACCGTAATCAGGCCAAAACTTCTATGGTATGTAAACTTCTGATCAGGGTCATTAGGGTAGTTTTTGTTGTCATAATGATTTAAAAAGAGCAAACGTAATTGTTTGATGATAAACGGCTTCACCCAACCACTAACCAGGAGGAGTGAAAGAGAAATCTTTGTATTATCATTCATAATCTCTGAAAAATTGCCAAAAAAATCACAAATTTCTTCCAGAGTATGTAAACTTATTAGCATAGCTGTATGTGGCTATATCCACACTGTTAAATTGTTAAAAGCACTGCTTTTGCTATGTTTACTCCTGATTTTCAGGCCAAGCTCCTGGTCACAGTTAACAGCTACTGTGCAGTTAATGTCTGCATTTTTGTGTAGAAATGACCAGTGCACCTGAATGGTCATGTGATACACATTTTCAGGACAGATAGTATGAGATCATGTCTCACATGAAGATAAAATGCTCTGCTACACTGACTTTGTCTAAGAGACATGAAGTGTACATGGCTCGTTCTGCTGAGTGGACGGGAACATTGGTTTGAGAGGGGCCTTGACATGTAAATCAGTTACAAGCAAGCCTTTTCAGAAGCCAGCAGACAGGAAAACAACAACAACAAAACAAGACTCCAGGCCTGTAACATTCCCACAAATGCCAGCTTTTTACACCATCTATGACTGTAGGAGGGTTTCCATGGGGATAAAACCCAACAAAGAGGTGCTGGATGGAGACTGGGGTAAAAAACTAGGCTGAGTTGCTGATACCAGAACTGGTCCCAAAAGGAAAGAAAATATTAACTTCCTACTCATTTACAAATTTGTAAGACATTTGTAAGACATAAACCAGTTGATCGATGGCTCCAATACACCTCTCCTAAATGACGTAGGACATTATAAGCAATAGTTGGTTTGAAAAATAACATATTTACAGTCTACATCAAAACAATATCAGGTAATAATGGTGGCCTACATATGTATGATGCATCTTTCCTGTAATTCCTACAATTTTTTGCATTCCAAGCCCAAAAAGTCCAGGGAACAAGACAGCAAGTCATGGATTGTGACTTGTGCAGCAGTTTGACAACTTTGAAAGTCATTTGGCATAAACTATCCCCCTCAATTTAATTTTTCAACATATTTCCGGAAATACCATTGAGCAGGTTGATACTTAGATTGCTGTTTTCCTTTCTGGGGTAAAAACTCTTCATGCAACTCTATGTAATGAAATTTTGGTGAGACTTCCAGGCGCTGCTCAGACTCTCACATCTCATGTGGCAGTTGAGTGTTTTAAATGCCTGGTGATTGCTGCTGCAAACCAATTTCCCTGAGGGGACATAAAGTATCCATCCAGCTATTATAACACAGGCAGTGTTATTCTTTCACTCTCTCTTCCACATAGTCTTACATTCTTGATCACCTGAAATTATACTTTTCACATAGAGTGACAGACACTTTAAAGTAATTTACTACAGCATACTTTTACTTACACACCATTTATCTTGAACACACTGTATTTTCAGTCTGACTCCAACACAAAATCCTTCACTCTCATGTTTTTGTATTTTTAATATATATGTATTCTTCATATATATATATACACACATAATGTTACACACTTGCTTTTGCATTTAACAGTGGAGTGAAAGCACTGTTAAACATTTTTCATCATCAGATAAAATGATTAAAGGTGGATGGCAACACCACCAGCACATCTCTAATTGTACACACTTTAATTCATTGTCACCCCAATTCTTCATATCTCTCTGCAAGAGAGGAGCACACTGCCTCACTGCTTGTCCACTCCTGGGCTGACCAGACAATCAAGGAGAGTAATACTTATTTAACAACCAATTTAAATTCTATCTCACTTTACCAAATCCACACCAGTGCTCATCCCAATCACCCCAAAAGGTCACCGATTTGTGTGTTTGTCTTCTTTAAAATAAAAGAGGAAGTCAAAGAAAAAAGCTAAATGAAAAAACAAGATAGATTTTGGTTCATTATTTGTTCTTGCTGCTTACTCTACAACCAGAGATTTAATAATTTCCATTTGTTTCTGCTTGTGCAACAAACGGAGATTGAGTTAATTCATTTTTTCTCTCTGCTTTGGCTTTAAAGATCCACTACAAAGAGACAATGCATAAAATCACTGCAAAAATCAAATGTGTTTATATTTAATTTCTATGGGTTAGCAAGTCCTCCTCGGTCTGTCCCATTATTATGCTGACAGAAGTGAAAAGACTCAGACAGCCATTCATCTGATCACCGATACACTTGCTCAGTAAGGCAGCCCATCAAAAACACTGTGCTACTCTCTATATAGCAGTCCCCAAAACAAATTGCTTCAAATGGAAAGATGAAAGATAAAGGTAGCAACAGTGACTACAACATGTGTATTATATTTTGATATCTGACACTGTGGAACAGACAGGATGTTGCCATCTACTAACAGGGTTTCTTCTTTTGTCATGACCGCAGACTGAAAAAAGAATTTATCAGTAAATGGCCCTGATGAGCAGAAGAGAGGAAGTCGATTATTTCAAACCAGAAGTAAGTCAAAAATGAAAGGAAAATCCATAAATGTTTAGCCTTGCAAACGTGGGTTGACTTTTACATGTCATATTGCATGAAGAACAATTGGGTTGAAAGAAAATGACAGGTTTGGCATTTTTGGGGCATTTTTAGCCAGATCTGACTGCCTCTTTTGTCAGATAAACTGAATCAGCACTGTATTGTAGCAGTTGTAGTTGAGTAGCTAGCCATTTAAGGAAAATCAAAAAGAGAAATGAATTATTTGGCTGGTTAACTTGCTCTGTACTGAGCTGTGTTTCCCCAGCCATTATAGAACTGCAGAGCGATAATACTTCGATCCTAGTATTATTGCGATGTGCCTGCGCCCGCCAAATGAACAAGAAAAACAAGGATATAGCTCCGAGGGGGAAGGATAATGTGTTGGCCTGAAAAGATGAAAATATTTTCATTCAGGACTAGACAGTTAGGTGCTATCCACATTCTTTTATTATTGCAAATGTTCTTAGTTAACTTTAATTGCCTTGAAACTATGGTAAAAAGTATCACTGTCATGTTCTTTCTCCTGGCTGGAGGAGTTTTTGGTTTTGTTTAGTTCCTGATTTGTTTTGTCAACTTCCTTTTTCCTTTGTTCTTAGATCCCTGTTCCTGAGCTCCGTCTTTGCCAGCCGGCCAGCCTCAGGGTTTTCAGTTGTAGCTTTCATGGACTGGTTACTTTTAGTTTGACTTTTTGTGAATAAATTATCAGTGGACTTTTCTTTAGTCTCTGCTTTTTTTGTTTACTTATCGACATTAGTCGAATCATTACAATCGCTACAGAAAAATAGCTGATTGTTGAGTCTCATCCACATGTTGTTTAATATGTATGTTTTGGGATGAAGGCTCCATCTCTTCTTGGTGACATATTTATAATTGTCTTTATTGATTGACTTTTTTCCTTTGCTGTGTATGCTCAACACAGCTGTAGAATTGGTCAAAGTCTTTCGATATAGATCAGATTTCCCAAAGGCTGTGAACAGAGAACAGAGGCACAGAAATCTAGTTGTCTCTTGGATAATTCAATATTCTGAAAGGTTATAACAAATAACTGATCAATAAGGCCAAAGGCTTGCTTGTTTGAATGTCACTAAACTAGATCTTTTTTTTAAAAAAGCCTGAAACCACTAAAAATGACACTGTTTCAGGCAGATAGATTTAAAATAAAGTTACAGCAAGGGGGAGAGAGAGAGAGAGACTAGAAAGAAAGAGGAAAATAGAGAAATTAACAGAAACATTTAATATTGAGTTAACTATATTTGTATGGTATTGACTCAGACAGCAAATGTTCAATACCACTTCTCCCTTCAACTGCACAAAAGCAAGTCTAAAAAAAATTCAGCTGGTGTTGCGTCAGTATTTAATGCAAGGGGCAACATTAACAACACCCACTGAGATGTCAAGGAATAGAATAAATTTCAAAAAAGAAAAACGAGATACCAGGAACAGAAACAGACCTTGGCACGACTTGATTGTACCATATAATGCTGAAAATTACAGGATGTGACTTTCAGAGCCTGTGCTCTATGTTCAGGGGTTTGAATGTTTGAACCAAATCACCAAAAAAGTGCAGCTGACCACTAGGGAAGAGTAGATTTCTGGAACAAAATGTGAACCACACGAGATTTCTTACAGAAGCATACATCAAACGTACATGCTTCTAATTTCGAGGAGTGATGTGTGTTTTTTTTTCATTTAATAATCATAATATTTTAAAGGGAAGGTGACTCACAGGCAGCAATGCAGCTTTTCTAGAGATATGAAATAGAAAATAATAATAATAATTATTATAATAATTTACCCTGCCTGTGGGGGTCAGGAAGGTGTGCTCTCTTAAATAATCTACAATATAAACAATCATGTTTTATGTGCATATTTGTCTGCAATATGTAGTTTCGCTGATGCTATGGGCTTTATAACATGGCCATATTGTACAGTTTTCATAAAACAAGAGTTATAAAGAAACACCCGCAAAATATGAGAGAGCAGATATTTTGGTGCTATGTCCAGACCAGATTCAGACATAAAAAAACATGAAATATATTTTGTATAATTCAAGTTGAGAATAATATATAAATACAGTCATTAAAAAATGAGTTGATAATTGTCTTACCCACAGGATTTTATGGTCCCTCCATTAGACCTCATTGGTGCACTGCATCAGCTGGCAAATTGCACATATACTTTATAGCATTTCCATTATTTGTTGACTGTCTTACATGGTGACAGATGAACTTTGTCTAATAATTACTGACTGAATGACTGAGACTGCAGACTACAAGAAGCCTCCCTTTCCTTTTTGTAACTACGGTAAAAATTGCAAACCAGTTTTCTCCTTCCCCTTCACAGGTTTAAGCATCAGGTCTTCCTATGTAGAGCCATTATTCTTTGACTGCTTGGTAAGCTTCTGATTCAAAACAAGAAATGCACGCTATGGTTTGGGCCACTGTGGAAAGATGGTGCTACAAGATGACGGCCTTTGCCTAAAGTATATATAAAAGGCTTATTATTTGAATACTATGAACAGCCATTATACTTAAATAGTAGTATATTACATTTCTGGCAACAAGCCCTCCTTAATGGCACACACTGGACCTTTTTAAGAACATCTTCAGCAATTCTGACGTCAAATCAAGTCGATCCCTGTTATGTATCATAAAGTGATTTTCAAATGGTTTCTTTGAGTTTACACCAGAAATGAGACAATTGCAGACAGATGCAGTCGCAGACATACTGATCTTTATAACCCGCAAATTATGTTAAACCAGTGAAGTAGTTACCTGAATTGCATGTCTTCAATTAGTAACATTTTATTAAGAGTGTTGTGTTGCAGCTGAGGCATACAATAGCATGCCAGCCTAATGGCTGCCAGGTATGTCAAAGAACAGTTGCGAACATTCACTTCTAGCCTGTAATCATGACTTTCGGAGGCATCACTTTTGAACTGCAAGCGTCTCCTTCTCGCCCTCCCCCATTGTCTGTGCGCTGATATTACTGCACTGTCATGTGTCTTTTTCTAGGCTGTGAACTCAAAATGTTTCCCTCCATCCATGTGCTTAACTGAATACAATTCTGCCATAAATCCACTAGTCTCTATGAGGAGAGCAGATGTGAGGTAAGGCACGGTCTGCTGTGGTGGAAAAAAAAACCCTGCAGCACCAAAGGGAAGATGAAAAAGAAAAGGAGAGGGATGAAAAGAGGGAGGTGAAAGCAAGGAGCAGAAATAAAGAATGACAGAGAGTGAATGGAACTGCTAAGGTTATTGAAAGGGCACGGCATGAAGATGTGTCACAAATATAAGGCTACAAAGGAGAAAGGAAACAAGAACAAAAAACGGGAAACTATAGGGTGCGGCAAACCATTGACCTAATCCTCCTCTCTCCTATATTTTATAGGACACGATTATGGAAACACTGACCACAAATATTTAAAATCCAGCAAAATGTAGCATTTTTTTTTTATTTTAAAATGCATTAATGTGATGTTATATGGTTAAAGAAGTTAAAAACAGAATAATCATGTGCCTCAAAATCATGTTCTTTAGGGGGTTTATATTCTTCAGTATGACATGTCACACAGTATTTCATGATATATTGCTACGCAGCAATATGCCATACTAAACTGTAACATAACATACAAGTTTTTCTTGAATTTAAGTGTTGTACATCTAAAAACAACTGATTAACCAAATCACAGCAAAGTATAGATGACCGCAGAATCAAACCAGAATAGATTTTTAGCCAATTTGTACCAACTTTAAATTTTTATTGAAAATATACACAACAAAGCTAAATAGGATCTTTTTTAGAATGCTTCACAATTAAGAGGGACATCGCTTTATAGACACCATAGCTACAGTCACTGTGGGACATGTATCATTTGTATTGCATTATTTGGTCAATTACCATTCAATTCCCAACTCTAAACTGTAACAATCCCATGACAGCATTCATTACTTAAAACCACAACCTTTTTGTCTCTGCGTTGGTCATGAAAACACTTGAAGACGACGCAGCAAAGAAAAACACTTGGCAATAAACAGTTAAAGCATTGATCAGAGGGTCTTCTGAGTCACAGTTCCTCAGTATCTCTCTACCTCATGTACACTTCTTATTTCCCAACAGAGCAGGATAAATTAACAGATTTCTTCCATGATGTGTCTTCAGCTCAACGTGACTTCCCGTTTGTATGCAAGTAAGTCCAGAGGGAAGCGCAGCACAAGAATTGATTGGTGTCAGTCAACCGTATATCTAATAAAGGTGATGAATACTTTATGAAGCCAAGTGGGACTGAAAAATTGACCGGGGGGGGGTGGGGGGATACATGGGTTTGATATATAGTGGTGGCATAGCTCAATTCCAGAGCAACATAGTACTAAACATTAAATGACTAAACCTCTGGATAATCTAATTCATTAGAAAACATTTAATTAAACAAAAAGTGATTTAATTTAAAAGGTTAAAAATCTATCCTAGTTTGTCAAACTTTGTCTCATTTAACTAATTTATATCAATATCAATGTTCTAAATACATAAATTTAAAAATAATGTACAATTACTTAATAAAACCCAATGACCATAAACCAGAAAAATGTCCTATTTCCAATTCCATCTTACTGTCTTACCATTTAATGAACTATTTGTGGAAATTCATGAGACATGGACATGAAATTCAGGCAGGAAAATAACAATAGTCGCAACAGAAAATTGCAGACGCATATTACATTGGTCTCTCTCTCTCTCTCTCTATTGCTATTGTTATCACTAACAGTAGTAGTATTGTCATTATTATTGTACTGTAGTTCTATAAACATGACATAACTGATTCTAAACTTGATACAACTGTTGTATATTTGCTCCTGGTCTCTCTCTTCTGTCTCTCCCTCACCTCCCTCTTTTTCTTTCTCTCCCCCCTTTCTGTCCCCCACCTCTCCTCTGNNNCTCCTCTGTCCCCCATTTTCCTCTCACCCCAACCGGTCGAGGCAGATGACCGCACATCTTTGAGCCTGGTTCTGTCAGAGATTTCTTCCTGTTAAAAGGGAGTTTTTTCTCTCCACTGCCCCCTAGTGTTTGCTCATTGTGTGAACTGTTGGGTTTCTTTTCTCTCTGTAACGTTGTAAAGGTTTCGGCCTTATTATGTACAGTGCCTTGAGATAATGTATGTTGTGATTTGATGCTATACAAATAAAACTGAATTGAACTGAACTGAATTGAACAGTGAGCAATTTACTCGACCGACTTTGCAGAAAACACGTCTGAGAGTATGTAGTTGTGTATGCTTCCTCTCTTGCTCGACTACTCGCCTCTCCCTCGCTGGAGCACTCTCATGCTCATGCATAAAAATATTGTTGCATACCATGAAAACCGTTGGAATTATGAAAAATACATCATGATATTTTTGGTCATACCGCTCAGCACTGGTCAGAGCAGGAATGTGGAAAAATTGCCATGGGTGTTTTCCAAAGCATATCAGTTATTTACCATTTAATGCTATGGTAGATGTTTTGGCATTAATAGTTCCATAAAATCCTTTCAGTGTAATGTAAATTAAGTAACATGAGAGAAAGTCAGACTCCGACTCCTCCTCTATTTCAAAGTATCTGTAAATTCCTGCCCTTGAACTCTAACCAGTGGCAAGGCAGTTCAGAGAGAGCAGCTGGGAAGGAAGGTTGCTATTCCAACATTGGCAACAACTGCCACTGGAAAGTCCCCCCCCATGACCTGAAGCTACAAGTCAACATTCATTTTTCTAATGATTCTGCCTTCTAGAGCTTTAATGAGCATTTCGACCCGAGCTCAAAACACTTTCTGTGTGATATGTAACATGCAATAATGAATTACTAAGACATGCCTGTGGCTGCCATTGAATTTCACATCACCAAGTATTTTTGACCTAACCTACCTAGGTATCTAATTATTAACCCACTGCAAGAGGATAAAGTGCAGCATTTGGTCTAAGGAGCAGCCTTTGCTGGCGCAGGCTCAGAATCAATTGCTGTTTACAGTACATACTTAAGGATGATACAGCCGGAGCCACTTGGGGGAGCAGTCCAAAAGACCTGGATGCTGGTGCGTCGCCGAGGAGTGCTCTCTGTCACTGCAGGGGGGCAGTTGGTCATAAACTGTGTTTCCTCCTCATCAATTATCTGTACAGCACATAAACACACACACACACACACACACACACAGAGAGAGATCAGTGACAGAAATAAAAAAGAGCTCTCTTATCACAAGAGCTCAAGAAGGCTGGCTCTGTACTTGGTCTCGGGCTGGAGACTTTTGAGACCGTGGTGGAGAGGAGAACACTGAATCAACTGTTATCCATCATGGACAATGATCAGCACCCACTCCATCACACAGTTGACAGACAGACAGAAGGGACAGATACAGGAAATCTTTCCTGTAACATACAGTCACTATGCATTTTATATGTTTTTACACACTCTGTTCACTGCACCTTATATTTTATTCTACACTACTATCAATACTGCTTATTTGTACATTTTTAATATTGCTCAATAGCACTTATTTATACATTTTATATTGTATTTTATTTTTATCTATCTATCTATCTATCTATCTATCTATCTATCTATCTATCTATCTATGTGGCTAATCAATGTACAATTATCCTAACAATTTGTTTCAGGTAATTTTCTCTACATTTTCAATTTCATATCTTTGTTTTTTATTAATTTTCTGCATAGACTATTTTACAACTAGAAAGTCGTGCTTTACACAACATCTAAATGAATTGAATCAGATGCAGAATGATGTGACACTGATCAGTTACGGGTTAAGTACAATACTGGACTGATGCATGAACTAAACGATGTGATGGGTCATGAAATGATTAAGTGGATAAAAATGAAAAGACAAAGAAAAACACAGGTTCTGCTGTGGCAACTTTTTTTTCTTGTGAAATTATGTGTATAAATGATATGCTGTTAAGTTACATGAAAGTTTAGAGGGGAAAACCCTCCTCTGTAGAACTGCTCATAAACTTACAATAATAACAATAACAATAGTTGTGAACCAGACTGAGAATAAAGAAAATGTATCTGTCAGATGGTTGTAGTTGGAAGTGATACGAAGTGATTCGACAAACCTTTGAACAGCCAGGTGATAAATCCAAGGTAGTAAATTAATGACACATTTGACTCTGTTGCCACTTTCCACATTGTCAGTTGAACTGGAAACTGTCAGAAATGGAAATTGACACGGTGTGAACTATCCTGGTCAAATAAAAATTGAAATCTTCCCATTATGAGATGAATGATGACATTAACATCCAGGTAATCATTAGGAAATCATGCAATTGTGATAATGTTGCTGAATATTGCGATATAATTTACAATAAATTGAGCGATAAGGGTAAAAGTATTTGATTTGTTAGGTATTGATATACTGTAAACAATATGTTGAGGATGAATTATAAACATATGCATGCTCCAAAGTGTTAGCTGCGAGAGTGTGCCACTGTCTACTGAATGTGGGCGAAACATTAATCGCAGTTCAAGCTGTCGTTTGCAGTATATCGCCCATGTTGATATCACGAAGATGATAGATTTACAACATATTGTACACCCCTAACTCTGTTGTTGGCATTACATTAGAAAAGATTCCAGGTTCTTTGAGTCAAACTGAATAGTCCAGAGGAATGATGGCCTCTTGACTCAGACACACACCTGAGCCAATAAGCTACTAATTGATTTTAACTGGACAGAAAATTAGATGCAGCAGGTTGCAGCCAGCAAGCGAATGTTCACTGCTATGAGATCAGGAACTGTTTGATTAAAACGTTCTCCCTCCATAAAGCCGTCCTTTGTCATGCCATGTTATGAATGAGTTCCCTCTGAAAGTGGATTTTGTGTGTGTGTGTGTGTGTGTGTGTGTTTTGCCACCCCCTCCTCAGTGTCCCCATGGTTTTTAACAGGCTGCCCTGAATGGACTGCACATGTTCAAACAAATGATGTCTCATAGGAACACATTAAACCTAGGCTATGTAAGTCTGGAAATGCTGGCAATAACTATAGCTATACCCTAATATCTCCCATTCACCCTCTTGTGAAAGCACTGACCCAAAAAACAAAACAGAAGTTGTCTGTAATAAACTGGGAATTTGTTTCCCATCACTCATAAACATCTGGCTACTGTTACTATTTCCGCGTCCAGACATGGGCAGGGTAAGTGCAGGTAGGCAGGTCAGTTACAGACAAGTACGCTATATGGGCTAAAAATAATAATAATTGCGAAGGCTAGACACCACTTTTTTGTTTTTTTTGTTGTTTTTTTTTTGTTTGTTTTTTTGGGAATGAGAATCACATATCAACAAATAATCTGAGGTTGTTTCAGAAACAAAGAACTAACCCTAGGTTTAATTACTAGCTGCAAAAATGAGCATACCAATTGCCTCACAATGAACTATGAATCATGAATCATTTCTTCTTTTAAGTCTAATTCCGAGTTTTAAATGTGTGAGTGTATGAAAGAAAAAAAAACATGCTGGAGAAGTGGTTTTGTCTCTGGTTCCATGCATGAATGTGTGAGTCAGATTAAATACCTGATTCAACAATAGCTTTTGGTCATCCCCTTTCCTGTCTTGTGAGCTACATGTCAGACATCTTTGCTGTTTTTGTTGCAGAATATCCTTGCAGGATCACAATGTGGAGTTAATGCACTCCTGATGTCTGAATCGACACTTTAGCAGTAATGTCTCATCAGGCATCCCCAGCATTGCTGCCAAAAAAACTCACATTCACACACATGCACACGCATTCATGGACACAGAGGCAGTTGACCTCCCCAGCGAGCTCAATGAAAGTGCTTTTCATCAAGTCAGGATCTGTCCCAAAATGGCTGGTGTAGGACACCAGCAGATTTCCAATGAGCTGTATGTTAAATAAAGCCTGACGTTTTCTGTTGCAGCTTCTTTTCTTTTTCTATTCTCTCAATGCCATGGACACCAGCCCACCCAGAACTCTTTCAGAATGGAGGAATGGCATGCATGCATGCATGTGTGTGCTGTGATATAAAAGCCTGAGCAGGCTATGAAAGATAATATCTCTTTGGACAGCGGTTTATTTCTCACTACTCTGTCACATGCAGCTTTTAACTACACGGCTGACCATTCAGAAAAGGCTAGAGCCATCTTTCTACGTACCTGAACTTTCTCTGTGAGCTCATCAGTCTATCTCCTCCATGTGAGGTCAAAGTGACTTCAAGAGACTAAATGTATCGTTTCCCCTCTTGACTCATGATGTTTAGCACCCTGTCAAATCATATAATGCTCTGCTGTATGGCTGAGGATCACATCTAAGGCTGGCACTAAATAATAATAACATAAAATCAATTGCAAGAGCAAATAAAACAGAAAAATACCTTGCAGGCTTAACACTGGGTAATGAGATGTGAGGTGCACAGGAAAAAATAAAATGTTCCCTTTGTTTATGTCCTCCCACACTCAAGGCACAGGTTCACAGAAAATGCCAGTATGGCAATATCCATGATCAGAGCAGCTTGGGGGCAGCTATGCAAACCTCCCATTGAACTGTATTCTATCAGTTTTATGTGGAATATAACTGAAACTGACAAGAGACTGATAAAGAGAACTCTATATACATGCGGCTAAACCCATTTAACAACTTCTTCACATGATGAAAAAGTATGAATTCACATTCTAGGCAGGATTTAGGCCTGAATTAAAACTGGTTGTCTGCATCATAGTATACCAGTTAAGACTATGTTGTGGTAGTCTGGAAAAGTAAGCAACATAAACACAACTGACATACCACCGGTTCCCATCAGCCCCTTCATCAAAGCTTCATCCCAAAAACACCAGTTTCTCTGCCATCTTTTCCATGACTCACTTGCTGACTTCTAATTATTGTCTTTGCTTGAGTGGAATTTCCCTTTCCTACTGGTTGAGAAGACTCCTATCACAAGCAGAGTGCTCACAGACAGGCGGGTTTTATTTTATTTGTTTACAACTATTGGAACATTCTTGAACATCATTCAACAAATTGGTTAATGAATAATGCTCATTTTGGCTAAGAATACAAGTATTCAAGTATTTCTCTAATATCTAGTAACTTGAATTGATGAATTTATTTAGATTATGAATGTAAAATAATTTTTTCACTTTCACAATCTAATTCTAAAGCCATGTATTAAAATCAGATATACATTACTTGATCATTATATTATGCAAGTATCTGTACTCACAGAAACATATCACATCAACAAATCTACTCCATCTCTCTGCCTGTCAGCTCCTCACACTGCATTACAATTATAAAAGACTCCACATATTTGGCTCTTAACACATGTGTGTAACAGCACCACTCTCCCTGCCTTCTTGCTCTTCCTTTCACAGTCTGTGTCACACCCCCCCACCCCTTCACCAGTTGGCCCTTCCCTTATGCAATGCAAATTAGCCTGTACACTTCCTACAAACATGAATTGCATCCCTGTTGGTAAGAGAACAACTTTCCTCAATTTTTGCAGAAGCACTTTTCTCAGCCTGGCTAAGCACTACTGTGCATAGCTGAGCTGAGAATATGCTCTTTTCAAGTGCTATTCCAAACCTATTACAGAAGGTGAGGTGAGAATAATCACACTTTGACATGTGAAGACAGGAAGGCTTTGCAAAGAAAAAAAAAATGTCAAGACCCCTCAAGTCTACCATCAGATCTGTATGGGGTCGTACACTCAGACAAGGAGTTCAGGAGACTGTTTTTTTTTTTATAGTATTGTTTTTCATCCATTGTTTTGAAAAACAGGTCCCAGGTTGGAGAAATCTTGAAATGCCACATTTTTGTGGATACAACCAAAATGCTACTTTGGAATGCCATGATGTAATTGCCACACCTTTTTCTAGGAAACTAATCATCATAAATTTTAACAACAATCTGCACTATAAAAAGAAAACCTCAAACATATATATAGCATATTTGACAATAATGACTATATATTAGTGAAATTAATTCATTGTGCACAAACTGTGAAAAGGTACAGAAAAATACCAACTAAATTGCACCTAAACATAAACAGACCAAACTCCCTCCTTGATAAGTATTTATTTTCTTTCTTGTCTTTTCCTTTTGTTTTGCTTTCCTTAGATTAATGACCTTGAGTATACTGCTTATAATTTTGCATTGTTTTGCTCAATTTCTCTCTTCTTCCTCTCAGATCAGTTTTAACAAATTTTAATTTGTTAATTGGTTTGTACACAATAAATTGGAGAATAAATGGGTTTGAATATAAATGAATAGAAGATCAAAATGTTTTGCATCACCAACAAAAATGATGGGTTTAAACCAGAAAATTTTTACCACGCACCTTTTCTTTACTGCATTATCATTCACGAGTACTACAATACAATTTTCTTCAACAATACAAAAGGTTCAAAATACAGAACATTATTGTAATGTTTATGCACTGCAAAAAACATGGTTTGAGGTATAATCTATAAATGCAATGAATGTTTTACCTCAAATTAAAAGGAAATAAAAAGTATCACAACAACATACAGTATATGTGGCTTATTGCCCAGCCTAATAGACTGTCTCAATATTTATATCTCCAGCACTATCTTACCTGGAAATTTCCAGCATAGTCCTCATCCTTGTCTCCTTCTTTACCCTCCTTCAGAGCAATAAGTGTGAACCCTCTGAAGTAGGAGGAGCTGGAGGCAATCACACTCACTAGATGGAAGCAAACAGAGAGCAGCCATCAACAGTCGGAGGAAGAAAAAGCAGAACTACATTCAGTCGAAACAGGAGACTTTGAATGGGCTTCGCTTATCATCTGCATGAGGAGAGTTGCATTTAGAAAGGTAAGTTCTGGTGGATAAAATACAAATGTTCACTATAAAACATTTCACCTACTCTTGAGAATTGGATAACAGTAATTATAATGACTCATTCTCAACCGTTAAGCAGTATTTCGACTTTTAAGATTGTGTTTTTGCTCACTTTGCCAAATCTAGTTGAGCATTAAAAAATTAATTTACTTTGGGAGGATAATTAATTTGTGCACCTGACAACTTTATCATCTTCATGACTTGAAAGTAACTAATTTCCTGGTGATAAAGGTTTTTATTAAAGGAGATTTTTCCTGGCTCCCACTTTCACTCATTTATAAATTGTTTGTATGAGATTATATATACACACACACGCACACACACACATCACGTAGCCTTCACCGTCAGCCATTCAAACCATGTTATCTGTTTTAAATTTGGGTTTCATCCATGTAGATCTTCCTTATGAATATTTTTGTCAGTTAATGCATAAGTGGTTCAAGTAATTCTACATACAATTTTCATTTCATTTTCATTTTTTTTGAATAGAGAAATAAACTGTGAATGTAATTGCAACATACATGGAATCCCACCGAATTAACTAATGTTTTCACTTGTCGATGTGCCATGCTGATAAGTTACTAGTTACTATATCAAACCTTTGCATTTTTGATTGCTTTGCTCATCCATCCATCATCCATCTTCTGCCACTTAGCCAAGGTCGGGTTGCGGGGGCAGCAGCTTAAGCAGAGAAGCACAGACTTCCCTCTCCCTGGCCACTTCATCTAGCTCTTCTGGGGGAATCCCGAGGCGTTCCCATGCCAGTCTCTCCAGCGAGTCCTGGGTCATCCCCGGGGCCTCCTCCCAGTGGGAAGTGCCCGGAACACCTCACAAGGGAGGTGTCCATGAGGCATCCTAACCAGATGTCCGGGCCACCTAATCTGGCTCCTTTCAATGTGGAGCTCTACTCTGAGCCCCTCCTGGATGAACGAGCTTCTCACCCTATCTCTAATGGAGAGCCCAGACACCCTGCGGAGGAAACTCATTTCGGCCGTTTGTATCCGCGATCTCATTCTGTTGGTCATTACGTACAACTAATGACCATAGATGAGGGTAGGAACATTGATCGACCAGTAAATCGAGAGCATTGCCTCTCGGCCCAGCTCCTCCTTTACCATGACAGACCAATGTAGAGCCCACACTACTGTGGATACCACACCGATCCGTCTGTCGATCTCCCACTCCATTCTTCCCTCACTCATGAACAAGACCCCAAGATACTTAAACTCCTCCACTTGGGGCAGGATCTCATCCCCAAAAGGGTGGAGTGCCCAGAGAGGACACCACCCTTTTCCAGCTTAGGACTATGGTCTCGGATTTGAAGGTGCTGATTCTCATCCCAGCCGCTTCACATCCAGCTGTGAACAGCTCCAGTGAGAGCTGAAGATCACGGCCCAATGAAGCAAACAGACCCACGTCGTCTGCAAAAAGCAGAGACCCAATCCTGAGCCCACTAAACCGGACCCCTTCAACTGTGTCTATAAATCCTGTCCATAAAAGTTATGAACAGGATCGGTGACAAAGGGCAGCCCTGGCAGACTCCAACCCTCACTGGGAATGGATTTGACTTACTGCCGGCAATGCGGACCAGGCTCTGACACTGGTTGTACAGGGACCAAGTGGCCCTTATCAAAGGGTCCGGTACCCCATACTCCCAGAGCACTCCCCGAGGGACACGGTCGAACGCCTTTTCCAAGTCCACAAAGCACATGTAGACTGGTTGGGCAAACTCCCATGGACCCTCTAGGATGAAAACCATACTGCTCCTCCTGAATCCGAGATTCGACTATCCGTCGAATCTGGTGTTTGTTATGGACAATCCACGATGAGCGAAGTCCAATAAAAAAGCGCCACTCGGGAGGGCCATTCCTCCCAATCAAACTCACTATCATTGCCCACGTGAGCATTGAAGTCTCCCACCAGAAATCCCACCAAGGGAATCCCCAGGAGGAGCGCTTTCCAGCAGCCCCTCCAGGGACTCCAGAAAGGGTGGGTACTCTGAGCTGTAGTTTGGTGCATAAGCACAAACAATAGTCGTCCCCCGACCCGAAGGCGGAGGGAGGCTACCCTCGCGTCCACTGCGGTGAACCCCAATGTACAGGCCCCAAGCTGGGGGGCAATAAGAATGCTCACACCAGCTTGGCACCTCTTACATTCTGTCCTATCTTAAATGGCTGTTTAT
This sequence comes from Brachirus orientalis, assembly GCA_016785285.1. NCBI lineage: Eukaryota > Metazoa > Chordata > Actinopteri > Pleuronectiformes > Soleidae > Brachirus > Brachirus orientalis. Next base: position 10,219,943 of record JAFBJR010000121.1, read on the forward strand.
GGGTCAAGACTTGGTTTTAAGGTTTGGGTTGAATTATTTTTACGTCAGGGTTGGGTTGGGCAGGATTGGGTTAATTGTAATAGAAGGTTATGGAAGGTTAAAATACAATGGAATGCATTTTATCCATGAATGTCCTTACTAATGTTATTTTGCAAGAATGTGTTTTTGTGAGTGTGTGTTAATACATGTATTTGTTACCTCTTCAGGACCTTTACTACCACAATGCTGAACCCTCACCAGGTTAAGGTTTAATGCATTAACTGGTTATGCTTCTTTTTTTCTCTTTTTGTAGGTTGCCTAAATGAATGGAAGTAACTGAGGTGTGTGTGTTCATACATGCAACCACAACATTAAAAGAGATAACTGATGGTAATGTTGGGGTGTTTTGGCTGATTTGTGTGTCCGATTAAAGCAGGAAATCAATCAAGATGCAGTGATTTTGCTGGGACCTGAAGCATTTTATACCTACAAAGCAGATGGCCCATGGGTTGTTCACTGTTTCCAGTAACAGAAACAATGCAATCAGAGACTGCTGTTTTTTTTTTAATATTACATGACAACGAATTAAGTATTCAGGACAATTTTGTTTTATATAAACTATTTTCAACTTTTTACCATAAATGATTTGATAATGTGCAGTATTTACTCGTTTGTTCAAACAGACACACGAGTTTAAAAAACTTTAAAAGTGTCAAAAGCAGACTCAGACGAAACTTATTTAGAGTATGGACAGCTTAGTGTCTCTAGACCCTCGTTTGTTTGACAAAATGCACAATGTGCCAACAAAAGCGCTGCGCGTAAATCCGCCAGACAAACACCAACCTCTGTATGTGCTCCCTGGCTGATAGCTGTCGGGGTCTCCCTCAATGCGGAGGCGAAATTCATTGTTGTCCTCCCTGCGATTGCTCTGAGCCCGTAATATCCGACTACAGTAGCCGTCCGCCTTCCCGACTCTCTCGGATGACTCCTCGGTGAAAGCGAACATACTGCTGCACGCTATGGTGGAGGCAAAGCAGAGCAGGAGCACAGCGCGTGAATGGAACGCAGCTGGAGTCATCGTGTAGCTTTTGCGATAAGATGAGATGAGAAATGTTGCCTGATGTGGAGAAGAAACGTCGCTTCCAGCTCCCGCTTCAGTCCTAAAGGAAAAGCCAACTTGCAAACTGCTGAAGTAGACTTGCGCTCTGCTACGAGGGAAGATCCATCCTGGTGTGAATGGAAGGGAGAGAAAGAGAAAAAGAGGAGGAGAAGGAGGAGGACTGACTGAGCTGATGCGCTGCTGTGCAGTCGCTCAGGATGGCCAAGCGAGTGAGCGGTGTTTCTGTCTCCAAGGCCACACAGCAAGTGAAGAGAAGAATACTCTTAACCTAACAATGAGTGCTGCTGAGAGAGGGAATGTGCCTGACACACATGCACTGACAAATGTCACTATGTGGGCAAAAACGTAAAGTAAAACTAAGAAATGATTAAAGCTTGCTCAAAGGTTGTCGAGGTGAGTAATTAAATATCCATCCATTCACACGAGACTCTTGAATTCATTAGCTGCTTTACTCTTGCTGCACAAGCGTCAGTTAATTAAATGTCAACATTTGCATGTGCAGAATTTGAGCATGCACCTGATTCAGCACAACCATGGTGAAAATACAAAACTATGTGCATGTAGTGGCATGTGGAAACCACTGTCCACTAACACACGACTACACAAAACATATAAACCATCAAGATGATTTCTATGTGACCTTGCAGATAGTTAAAACTCCCCGTAAACAGATATATATCTATAAATGCAAGGAATGTCTGTCTTCAAACGTGGCAGTGTGTGTAGTGCTGATTTTGACGTTATACACACACACACACACACACACACACACATATATATATATATATATATATATATATATGAAATATTGGTACAAAAACAGGCACACATTGAAGGGGCACTGCACTAGTATCACAAAATCTACTCAATGTCACTTTGGTGATCCCTGACTTTTCTTTATAGTACCATCACAGGCAGCAATGACTGCAGGGACTTAAGAGGCCGCAGGCACAAAGGACCCTTGGGGACTTTGTGTCAAATCGCAGTGCTTTCTTACTATTGCAGTTCATGGGTTATACATTGCCACTTTGAATTTAAGAAGCTTTTAGTAGCAAGCTATATTGGCATGGGGCCTCATTATGTGGTTCCAGACCTTATTATTAGTCTCCTGCATTGCTCATGATAAATTTAGGAGACTTTTAACAAAATGTGGCTGTTGACAGGCACAGAATGCAGATAAAATTCTCTACTTGTTCTGTCTTTATTCTCTCATGTTCTGCTTAGTATCCTCCTTAGTGATTCATACCTGCTACAACTTACAGTACCTTTACATAGTTGTTAAAATCAGAATGAGCACTGAGAATGTCAAAAACAATCTACAGATATACAGCTGATTACAGCAAAGAATTTGGGAAAACTTCCCATGACATGAAGTATATTTTACTAAGTGAGGAGTTTTGAGGTAAAATTTAATTTAAAATTTAATTTAATCAAGACATTCATGCATGTTGGCTGGCTGTCTTTATAATTTAATATCCAGTACAATTTTTTTTTTTTTTTTTTAATTGATTGCTTCAGCAGTTCACAGCTACTAAAATCAAACATACATTGTGAAGCCCTAGAGAAGCAGTTTGGTGATTTAGTGCTGGATTTAACAGCTGGATTTAACCCAACCTATACACATAGCAGCATATTTAAAGCTTGTGGTCGTGTCTGCAACTGTGTTTCTGAAACACTTTTTTTAAGATATCTGATTCTTTGAAATCCTCTATCAATCACATTGCCATCAATAAAAATTGTCTCAGAGAAAACAGAAAGATATCATAACAATGAATTTGTTTCAACCATGTGAAATGATGCAGAACAGAAAACTAGGATTTACTAAGGGAATCACAGAAAAATGGCAGCTAAAGTGGAGCCACAGTCCACAGTTCCATGAAAGACGTCCATGTTTTTGGGGCAGAGTTTTGACATGGAGGCCATCAGAAGGGAGTGGGTTGTACAGTATATCGTAGCAATTTTTCAAAATATAGCCTGCTGTTTCTAGCCTTTCCACAATCTCTGACATTGGTTTCTTGAGGAGCGTGGAGGCCATGGAAGGAAAAACACATCTAGGCCTAGTCATTAGCTTTATTTTGATATTATTATTATTATATTATTTTTCTTTGTTTCATGCTGCCTCCTGTCTCCGTTACCTCATCAGTTTCTTGTCTGCCTTCTCTCTTTTTCTTTCAGAAAATTATCCCTCCAACATCAGATGAAATAACAAAATTTCACAATAACAACAACACAACAACATGGGTGTGAAATGATAAAAAGAAACATGCTAAAATCCTTCTCAGGCACCATTTTATACTTTATACACATGACATTTTCTTGCAGTGATTCTAGTTTATTTCAGTTTTTACATGGGTCAGCAGGCATGTAATGAGAATGTAACCACTTCTGATGGGCACTGACAAATAGAGGCTATGCTCTGTGCACCTACTGCTGCGTTGATGGATGGATGATGCTGGAGGAGAGGAACTGAGGGTGAATAGCAGAACGATGCACCAGCAGGTGTCATGAAAGCATTTCGTCTCACAGGCCTGCTGAGATGAATCTCTTCACCACCTTTGGTCCTCAGGTTATACTCCCTCCCTTTAACAATACTACAATCTTCAACAACCTCGGCAAGACACCGGTAGTAATGGATGTAGCTGAGGAAAAATACTGACTTGTAACTGCAGTATACATAAGAGTAATTTCAAAGATGTTTATCACATTGTAAACTGAAACTATCCCTTTTATGTTTTGCACACATTGCTTTGAAGACACACAGTTACCTACAATGAATAATGAAATGTATTTACTAAAAATCAGTCCAGAGAATCTGTATGGTGAATAAGTTATGAACCTCAGTGACTGTTGTTGAGCATCCCTCAAGTAAAGCATTTACCCCTGAAAACTCCAGGAGAACGGCAGAGGAAAAAGATGGGGACTGTGAATGTTTTGCATCATTACACCAGGTACATTTTTGTCTAGTAACATTCTCTTGTAGCTGTCCTGTTCTAATCAAAAACAATTTGATTTCCATTCTACTACATGACAGACAAGTAACTACGACAAAAAACACTGTCTCCAACCCTTGCAAGAGGGCCACGCTGGAGACATGTAGAGCGTGTGATGCTGATTTGCTGCCTGTCATGCACCTAGTGTATGGTGTTATCTTTTTACACAGGGTTTGTCTTTGAAAATGGTCATAATGCAATTTTTAATGTGACTATGTACTCAGCTGAATGCAAAGACAGTATGAAGACAAGCAACAGTCACAATACATTTAGTTCACAATAAAAACTTTATTTAAAACAAAATTGTTTACTCACACACAACTTTTACACAGGTAAAGACATTGTTGTGCTTATGATATATTTGACAAACACATTTGTTGAAACTGGTCAAAGATAATTTTCGCTGTCTATTTTTGCTGCCGTCTGCATGTGACACACAGAAAATATGCTGTTCTTAAGATGAGCAGCACAGCTCACTCACATAAGACATACCTGAGATATACTGTTTGTGTGTGATAATCTGTTAACACTGTTGTTAACATGACAAGGAAAAAGAGAGATGCACTGCTCCTGCATCCAGAGCATGGCCCAGGCCTAAGGGATACAAGGTTGATAGTGATAGTTGAGTTGTTTAATAATGAAATTAGGTTCATAGTAAATTGTCTGCAGAAAAAAAAAACAATAAAGGATTTTTGTGGTAGATACAGATGTTTAATCTGTTTCCCTATTGCTGCATATTGGGCAACTGTCCATTTCCTATGCTGCTTTGAGGGTCCCAGGGGGACCTTGACAGGCCCCCATCTTGAGAGACAATAAACCATTCAACCACTCAGATTTACACCTACTGTCAGTGACCAACTCTAACTCTCTAGAGTCTTTGAATGACCTAACCCCAGTCTTCATGTAGTGAGAACATGCAAATTCTACACAGAAAGGCCCCGAGTTGAACTAGGATTAAAACTAAGAACTCTCTTGCTGTGCTGACCAAGGCACCAGCATGCTGCCCCACATGTACACCAATTTATCTTTGTTACACCAATAAAATTAAGATTAAAAAGAAAAAGAACTGGTCCACAGTTACAGTTGCACCACTAGAGAGCATTAAGTTTAAGTATTCATGTCTTGTGTCAACAGATGGATGTCTTTCACTGTCAACACCATTTGGATAGAACATATGTGGTCGGTGGATGTGGTGAAATTATTACTGTTGGTCTAGACACCCGCTTTGTTTATTCCTCTGTAGTGACGTCATGGTCTGCCAGTTTCTTCTAAAGTGGTCTCTTCTGCTGCCACATCGAAGCAATTAAAACACAAGAGGGATATCCACGGAGCTCAAAATAAAAATACTGCTTATAATCCGTACCCACTACCTACAATCTTTCAGATATCATTTAAAAGTCTTTTTTTTCCCCCAAGCACAACACTACATACATGGATGGAGTTGGAGGGTTGCTGAGTGAGTACATGTTTAAAATGTTTTAGTTTTTAAAGCAATATTTAGGGCTCTAATTTCGTGGTGCAGTGCAAGGTGGTGCAGCCCGTGCAGAGGTAATTTCGTCTGGCGCAACACCTTGAGCTGAAAGCTCGCCAGCTCCAACCTGGTCTACTCTCGGCGTAAGATGAAATGCAGCTGGTCTAGTGGTAATTTGACTGACTGGCGCAGGGTGCGCACACGTCACCAAAACCTCACAGGCAGGTTTACAGAAAGTCAGGCACATTTCAATGCAATTAATAATCACAACAACCACTATTTAACATAACTATCTGAATCAGCACACACATTTATATCTATATCAACTGTCCCGTCACATCTGATGTCAGATCAAAGGTGGTTGGCACGTGGAATGGAATTTATTTAATGCAGCTGAAACTGTGATGCAAACTAAAGACTTTGCATCTCTCTCAGCCAACCACAAACAGCCTCGACATCAGATAATGAGTATATATTCAGCTTCTCTCATCTCATAAAATTCAGTGCATTCTTTGTGGCATGTTGCGTACTACTGTTTACATCAATTTTATTAATTTATTGAACTAGTCTCCCTCTTCCTCTTCATCGTCACGCACAGGGACACTCTGTGCTCCCGGTTGGATCCAGAAGAGGGTTGATCAAACATATTCACATCTTTAATATTGTGTAATCCAGAGTTACATGCCAAAATGATCATAATTCAATTCGGTTAGACAAGTTTATTTTACATGCAAACACCAGTGACAAGGGCCAGACCACGAGTTTGGCAATGTGTCCTTTACGCACAGGTGCTTCTGATTTCGTCCCCGTTAACCATTGTATTTGTTTTATGTTGGAATCTGTGCACACTACTCATCTTTATTACATGGGGTTTAAATATAGGTTACTAAATCCTAGTTTAAAATCACAGAAACCGGTTCTGATTGTCACTATTTATCATCCACCGGCACCTTATTCAGAGTTTCTGTCAGTGTTCTCTGATTTCTTAACTGAGTTAGTGCTAAGGACAGATAAAATCATAATTGTGGGGGATTTCAACATCCATGTAGATGTTGAAAGTGAAAGTGAGTCTTAGTTCTGCATTTAATTCACTGTCAGAGTCAATTGGTTTCACTCCTGTGGAACCAGCTTCCAGTGTTGGTTCGGGAGGCGGATACTATCTCTGTATTTAAAGTTAGACTTAAAACCTTCCTTTTTGATAAAGCTTATAGTTAGAGCTGGCTCAGGGAAACCTGAACCATCTCTTAGTTATGCTGTAAGTAAGGCATCAAAAGCACTATAGACCTAGACTGCTGGGGGATTTCCTGTGGTGCACTCACACTCACGCTTTCACACTCACTCTCTCACACTCAGGGTATGACTATGACTTAATTATGTGTCATTAACCTTATTTTATTCTCTCTCCCAAGTCTGTGTCTTTCCTTCTGCCCTCTCTCTCTCTCTCTCTCTCTCTGTCCTCATCTTACAGGCTGCTGGATCCAGATCCAGTTTTGATGATATTATTATTATTATCACTAACAATAGTACTGCTGTCATTATTATTATGCTTTGTAGCTTATGGCTCAGAGGGTGGAGGACACAACATCATGGTCACACTGGTGGAGGGGCCACCCCTGCTGCTTTTGTTTGGCCCGTCTTCCATCATTGAACTGTTTTTTACACTGGGCAATGGTTCTCAGTATGTCAGGGCAAATCCAGTCTATGGAGGTCTGACCATATATTTGGCCACTGCGAGCTTGGACTTCCCGGACCAGAACATCAGTTTCCTCCTGAGGGAAGTTTGGCCGTCTGACGCTGCTGCTGTTTCCTTCATCAAATTAAACTGCACCTCGCCTGTGGCACATTTAAAGGTGAGGAGAAGAGCTCATTTGATTGGTGAAGATTTGGACCAGCTGTCTTAAACCCAGTCACACCTTCTCTCCCTCTCTTTGCTACTTGTGCTGCTAGGAGGGACGGAGGCGGGACAGAGGAGTACTTGCACCAGGCTGCGCCCGGCTGTGCTGTGCATGAAACTTGCAAAATGCGCCTGGACACACCCCGCTGCACCTGGTCTACGAAATTAGTGCCCTTAATGTTTGGATGTTGTGTGGCCCATGTTTTGATCATGTAAGAATACTGGTCAAATACTAACCCTGGTACAGTAGGCAGGATTTTTTTTTTTCCATTATTGGTCAATAATTCCATAATAACGTTTGAGTATTGTGTGAATCAAGTTTTCTGAGAGAGGCAACATTTTTCTGAGCTTCCTCTGAGCTTTGTTTACAGCCTTTGCAGATTCTTACTCAAGCAGCTTTGACGCCGCACACACCGCATACACAAACAAATACAGAAGAATCTGCTTAAGTTAGTGGGTATACTGTATGTCTGTGCTCAGATGAAAGCAAAATCAATTCTCCAAATGGACTCTACCATTTTAAATTAATTTTTTGCCATATTATATCTTGGATCCAAGTAGTCAGCAGCTTCATCGAAATTTTTTGTTGAAAAATATTTTAATAATAAAATAACATGGGTTTTTCCACCCTCTCTGTGATGATTGGCATGTGGGATGCGTATGGACCAAAAGCAGGGGAGGAAGCCAGGTTGATTTAACAGGAGGAACAGTCTTTATTTACAAAAAACAGTGTGAACCCGGATCCTGACACTCTCATCTAATTATCTGCCAAAGTGAATATGTTTTGGCATATCATTCTGAAATATCATATCATTCTAATATTACATCATTTTGCATGTGGCAGCATGATCTGAATCAAATAGTCTCTTTCTCCACATACAGCCAAATTCCTCAACTCCTGCACAAGGCTTTGAAAACCCCCCATGTTTTGCTGTCATAGGGCTCTAATTTCGTAGACAAGATGCAGTGCAGGCAAAGTGCAGTGCACAGTGCAGCAGGCGGCGCCTGGTGCAAGTACTCCTCTGTCCCGCCGCCTCCGTCCCTCCTACATGTGCAAGTTGCAAAGAGAGTGAGAGAAGATGTGACTGTGTTTAACACAGTCGGGCAAAATCTTCACCAATCAAATGAGCTCCTCTCCTTACCTTTAAATACTCTGTGGGCAAGGTGCAGTGCAAGTTTCATTTCGTCATGGATGAAGGAGACAGCAGCCGTGTCAGACGGCCAGACTTCTCCCAGGAGGAAACTGATGTTTTGGTCTAGGAGGTCCAAGCTCACAGTAGTCGAATATATGGTCACCTCCATGGGCTGATGATGCAAAAGGAGCCTGGGAGGAGGTTACCAGTATTTTTAATCAGGTTTCCCCTGACATAATTGAGAACCGTTGCCTGTTGTAAAAAATGGCTCCATGATAGGAGAAGGGCCAAACAAAAGCTCTCTGAGCACCAAAGGCATCAAAAGCACCTGTTTGTAAAGGATGCACTGCCAAGCTTGTGGTCTGGCCCTTGTCACTAGTGTTTGCATGTGAAATTAACTTGTCTTACCCAACTGAATTATGATCATTTTGGCATGTAACTTTGTTACACAAAATCAAAGATGTAAATATGTTTGATCAACCCTCTCCCGGATGCAGCCGGGAGTGCAGAGAGGAAGGAGGGACTAGTTCAATAAATCAATAAAATTGTTTTTGTTTCATGAGTGATTTTATGTATCTTTAATGTGACTGAGTAAACTGTGGCCAAAAAAAAAAAACATAAACGGAAATATTTAAGGACAGAGCTGTGCATCCAGGTGGTCTCTCCTCTCCCGGGCGCACCTTAGTCTAACAAACTACCAAATTTGCTGCACACAGTAGAACACTAATCAGGTAGAGTTTGTTGAAAACAATTTGTTATGGATTTTTAATACTGTTTTGAAAATTGCCCATACAGTAATATTAACCCACCAATGAGAAGCCTAATTTGGCACATTACTATTCAAAAATGCTACAGTAAAATTGCTTGAAACTTACTATACTGCACGTTGAGACCATGTAGAACAGTAATCAGCCACTTGATTATTGTTGTGTTGTATGTTTGCTATGGCATGCAATTTACAAAAGTTAGTAACAGTAATGGTCTACTATGCTGCTAAACATAATGTCCATGTACGTGGACAGAAGGACTTGGTTTTGTTTAAAATGTTAGCATAAATGTAACAAAATCTGAGTAAGAAAATGTTTGCGGATAAACTTGGTGGAAAATAATAGTTTACAATAGTATAAACAGTTATAGCATGTTTTATGAATAAATAGTAATAAAAGAAATGTATTTTTATTGGATTTTTCTCACATTTTTATTAACAGAGCATATTTCTCTGTCAAGAGCAGCTACTGGGGACAATTATTGGAGACAACTCAGACGTGGAAGATTTGTCTGACACCGATGATCCCGTGAGGGATGCTGATTATTAACCCCCACCAAAGAAGCTGAGTAGCAGTCAGGAGGACAGTAGTGGGGATGAGTACCCCATTCCACAGCCCACTGAGCCCAGCAGGGGACATAAACATCTCTGTGGTAAAAATGCTGGTGAGCTAACACCCAGTGGATATTTGTTAATTTCATGTAACATTAGAATTGCAACATACTCGGATGCAAAAAGCAGAAGCATTGTGTTCAGCGACTGGCTACGTTGATGTCAGACTCGACAGGTTGAGGCAGATGACTCAAACAATGGCCCTGAAGAGCCAACGCCAGAATCAAGCAATATGTAAGTCACTTTGCAATAAGGACTATTTTCATTCAGATTGTGCTTCCGCAGGACCTGGACCTGCACTGGACGGCTACTCTGTTGACACCAAGAGAAGGCTGGACCCCACTGGACTATGTAGAACAGTATATTGATAAAAGTTTGATGAAAATGATTACAGATTGTTCTAATTCTACGTCACTGGCTACAAGTGGAGACCTACTCAACACATCTGTTGATGAGTTTTTCCTTTTTTTTGGTGCCTGTATTTTGATGTCCCATACCCACAAATCAGGATGTACTGGTCAAGAGCTGGTCAAGAGCTCTACAATTCCCTGTCACCACTGAAAGATTCACACGTGAGGCAGTCACTAAAAGTGCTCATTGATGATAATGTTCCAGAATACTTAAAGGAGTGTGAGAAATTTTGGAAGGTGAGACCTTTTCTGGATCATATTTTGAAAGGCTGCAGGTCTCAGACTCAACCCGAATGTGTATCTACTGATGAGCAGATGATCCCATTTACGGGAGCCTGTCCATGTCGATAATATCTGCCAATGAAGCCAAACCCAGTTGGCATGAAGAACTTTGTTTGCACTACAGCAGACAGTATTGTGCTGAACTTTGATATACAGTATCAAAGTATATAGTATAGTATATAGTATATAGTATATAGTATATACAGTAAGGTGCACATGCCCTGCTTGAGTAGGTCAAGGAACCAGAAGATCTGGGTTAAGTTAGCTTGGTCATCAATTGTCTCTCTCTCAAACTCTGAAACCGGGAACAAAAGTGTACTTTGATCGGTTCTTCATAACCATCCAAGGAGTGGAACGAATGATGAGGAAGCAGGTGTATGTGACTGGTACAGTTATGAAGAATCAGGTCGCTGCAGCAGTGCAGAAGCTACCAACAGACACAACACTGAAAAAGGCTGGAGGCACAAGTTAGCACTGAGATGGAAAGATGACCGTAGTGAAGTGGTATTACAATAAACCGGTATTGATGATGTCTGCTGTGTTCAGGTTGGAAATAAAGAGTTTTGCACTTGATAACACAATGGTGACTTCATTGTTCAATGGAAATTCAGAGCAAGTGTCCCTGTATGTGGACATCATTTTTCTCAAAAACTACATCATATTAAAAGATGATACTTAGTTTTTATACTTTATATAGATCTTTATATAGATCCCAATAAGCCCAAATAGCAATGAGAAATTAAATATGCATAGCGAACAAGAGCTTGTGTCTTAGGAGGGTATATAACTTTAACTTTATGCCTAGATCTAAAGCTAGAAAACCAAGTCAGGACCAGTAGAAAGTAATCTATGGGAATAATTCTGTGGAACTGAAAGTGAATTCTTTACATTTGAATGTGAATTCAATTCAATTCAATTTTAATAATTGCTTTTGAAATTTGAATTTAAAAAAATCATATTTAAATGAATACATTCCTTTGAATGTATTGGTTTGAACATGTATTGCAATAAATTTGAAACTTTATTTAATTTGTTGGAACATTACAGCTCCCTAATACATACTCACAGTTCAGTTTACAGTGCAGTGAGATACTTGGAGCGAATTGTTGCCTTATCCAAGGACATGGACTCTCAGGTACGCACAACATCAACTAAAAAAAAGGGAAAAATAATATTAATATTAAAACTGAGAACAAGGCAATTTCCAAGCACATATTGAACCGTGGATGAAGTCCAAATGGTTCAATATCATTATAATACCGAGAATTGTGCCATGCTTGCTTAATTAACATTTAGGTGTCCTTATCAGGTTGGATAAATATCCCCTCAAAACAATCTGAGCATATTTGTCCATTTTAGATAAGACAAATAAAAGAGAATGACTGACATCCACATAGCTTTTATCAGCCTAAATGTATATGTATTGCAGGCTCTTTGTCACCCAACACCATTCAGCAACCTCAGTCTGTAGTTAATGTCTTTATTTCCACCATGACCTCATGCATTCTAGCCGCAATCTAGTGCTGTGGAGGAAATGCATTGTGATGTCCGTCTAAAACCGAGAGTGAAATGTGCAGCTGAGAGGCCAGTGAGCATATGGGTACATCACAAATGATTACAGTCAGCCAGAGGGTGTCAGGGATTGTCAGGTGCTGGAGCCTTCTGAGGCACTACTTGCTGAATTATGTCATCAGCTCTTAGGAGACAGGGCCATATCTAAACTGCTTTGAGGAAATCACACACCCTGTCAGAAACTATTAAAGTTTCTGTCTCAGGAATAGACTACATAAAGTAATGCTGCTGAGGTCTGACACAGTGAGGCCTAATATGTGTGGACAACGACAAACAAAACTGGACATATTATGTATATTCTGTATATTATGAGTATTCTAATATCATTAAACAGTGGTGACAGGTATTCATGAGGTCTAGTGGGTTCCTTAGACAGTCCCTAAAACAACAACCCCTAATGTAAACAACCCTCATAAATAATTAGTGTTCTTCTACATTCAGCGGCATTGTAAATTCTGTGTCAGATTTGGTGAAATCTCACTGAACTACTGATTTCTCTCGCTCATGTGGCCACATTGTAAAAGATATCTGCACAAATTTTAAACCGTCTTGTTCAGGTGGGTCTCAGGACGCTCACAATGTGTTCGGTTTTTCAGTAGGACCAACGGTTTTTATTTTACAGTGAGTTGTTTGGACACTGCTCCAGGGATCTTTCTCTGTGTTTGTAACTGTCACTTAACAGGTGTGACAAACACGAGCACACATTTTGGCACACACACACGTTTGCACTTCTATCAAAGTGAGGACCAGCCACAATGTCCTCACTCTGCAACAAATACAAGAACACACACACACGCACCTGGTTCTTATCAGCTAATTAGGGTGAAGAGGAAAATAGGAATATATTAAAGGTTTATTTCGCAAAATTACAGCTTTCTCTCAGTACTCAACATTTTAAAGGTACATTTCAACCAAAATATCATGATCATAATTCAGTGGGTTAGACAAGTTCATTTCACATGCAAACACTAGTGACAGGGGCCAGACCATGAGCTTGGCAATGCGTCCTTTACACACAGGTGCTTCTGATTTCATCCCCATTACACGTTTTTTTTTTGTTTTGTTTTTTTTTAATTTTGTGATCCGTGCACACTACTATTCTTTATTGCAGGGGGTTTAAATATAGGTTATTAAACATGAGTGTCTTTATCAGTGGAATAATATGTTCACCTTATTCATAATGCCACCCTCAATCCCACCAAAGCCCTCAATGCTTTTGGCTGAGAGGAGGGAGGAGGCAATGTCCTCCACCGAGCTCATGGCCACACTGGTGGAGGGGCCGCTCCTGGTGCTTTTGGTTGGCCCTTATTCTTACATCATTGAACCATTTTTCTCAGTATGTCATGGCAAACCTGACTAATAATATTGGTAACCTCCTTTTGGCTCCTTTTGCATCATCAACCTGTGGAGTCTGTTCGTGTGACCATATATTTGGCTGATTCTCTTTTCAATGCTTCCATCTGTGAACTGATCTGTAGTCTGTGCTGACATATATATGAAGAACACACAGCAATGAAAAAACTAAAGCTGTGTGCACTTTCTGATCTGAGATGAGCACATACCTATCCAACACAACTTCCCACACAGACATTTCACACCAGCCTCCAGGCAATAAAGTCATGTTTTCCTCTCTAACATTTAAGTTCTATTATCCATGAGTATAGCTATTAATCTCTGAGAACATCACAACAGCAGGTCAAGACTTCCCTCTGTCACTCCATCACACTATCATTCCCCCAAATACCAATATCTGCACAGGATACTATTCATCCCATTGCCTCTCTCCCAATATAATTTCTGCCTGGGGCATTACTCATGTTGTGAGGTATGTTTCAATGGATACTGAAGAAGAGGCTTGGCTTGTGTGTGTGTGTGTGTGCGTGTGTGCCAAAATAATAACAAAACCTCTAAATGACCCTAATCTTATCTGCAGTCAAGAAAACAGGAAATAAGTGACAGATAACATAGGCTGCTAACTTAAAACAGGAGGAAAGAAATGGTGAAACAAATGGCTTTTCTTTACTACACTGCTATCTTTGAAGGATAATTACCACAAAATTAACAACCAACTGTAATAGTAAATTCAACTTCTTTGATTCAGCCACAAGAGACACTCAACCTCCCCCTTCTTTGCATACGATACCAGGTCCTTTTGTCGTTGTAAATTGTGATGTCTAGACTCAAGTTTGCAGCTAAATACAAGATCCTGCAGGATACCTCAGGTGTAAAACACACCAACGGGGGTCGGCACCAATGCCTGCAATGGACAAAAGAATGTGAAAAAAACCCTTCCTGGAGCGGCCAACCCCTGCAGCAGACAAAAGGATGTGAAAGGGGCATTCCTTAGGTATAAATGTTTAGGTCTGCCTATATTCGGGGTCTTTCAGCATCTTGACGGGTGCTCGGGTGCTAATCGAACCGAATCCTTTGCAAAGGAAAAATAAAACCTTGTCGGCCGGCAGAAGTCTCTATTTCATTTCTCTACCAGCAACAGAGAATTTCCATAACACAACATACATAGGCTTGTATCCATATTGCAAATTACACCATATATCAACATTGCAACTAGTACACCATTTCAAAATAATTTCTCGCAAGAGCAAAGCAGCTTTCACAGACTTAAGATTTGTTTGTGGAGAGAGTGAGCAGGAAGAGGAGAGCACAGATTTTGGTTTTTATAGTCCAGGCCTCCATGACTTCTTCCACTTATGCCAGGCCAAGTCTTCCTCCTTGTGCCTCTCATAGTGCAGCACCTGGTTGCTGACATCCAACTGAGGGACACACACCCACACCCACTCAGAGAAGGAGAGACCCAAACATATCAAACATATGAGTCATAACAGTCACACTGTCAACAGTGTGCCAACAGCCCCTTTTAACTTTACCTGTACATAAAAAAACTAATTCTGAGTAACAACAATCAGAATCAGACTAAGGATTTCGATAAAATGCATCAGGGCATAAGCTATGTATTATGTTTCTCCTTAGCGGAAGCTCTAAATTTACATAGCCATTTCCCCTGATGATAAGCATTTTGAGAAGGAGGTAGTAGCTAAACTTGGATGAGCTCAACAAAACCATTGAGACAACAGCACATTATCTTATTCATCCATCCAAAAATGAAGCAGTAACAGGCAGACTCTCAAGTCACAGCAACAGCTCACAGTCTGTAATTTATTAGAGCATAAATATACAGTTAGTTGCTCTGTAGGCAACAAAATAATTCCAAATCTTTATTTATTTCCCCTTTTTACATACCTAAAAGTCAGGTTTCCCAAAAGAGAGATTGCTTTTAAGACCCCATGTTGGTTAACATAATAGGTAGTAAGAGAGAAAGACAGAAAAGAGGATGACAGATTCGGGAGCAAATTTCTATTCCAGGCATCATTAGTTTGAAATGACTGTCCTGTGTAAAGATGCAGTATAAAGAGGCTGTCGAGAGAATTGGTGTGTTTGGGAAGTGGGGAATAAAAGGAAAGTAGTGACGGACAACCTCTGAGATGGCAGCTGATGTTAAAACTGTATCTGCCCATGTCCTTTCATTTAAAGGGCCAGGTAACCCAATTCTACAAGATGAGATATATCCACTGGTCAAGGGTGATTTTGAGCCATGCAAAATTAAAATTTGAAATTTAAGTCTCAGTTTCTACCAAAACTCTGATAGGACGTAAAATAATGGCATCGGCAGAAAAATCAAACAAACAAAAAAAATCAACTATTCATATGCAGTACTAAGACAACATATAGAATATAAACAGTAGATACTGTACATAAATATACACACCAGGATATGTGAACAGAGCAAAGTAGAAATGGGCGTGGAGTGGAAGCCCAAATTATTTTGGCTGGGCTGTGGAGCAGTATCTCTCACAACATTTTGCTCACACCATGTGCCTGAATCATGCGTAGAAGGAAAAGGAAAAGGAGAGACCACCTGTGTTCTCACAGGTCCAAGTGGAAGAGATAATTGCTAGTGTACAAACTATGACAACACAGTATTCTACAGTCAAATTCACATCTGCAGTGCCCCATTCATATGCTTCACCTGGCCATCTGAGAATTAACTAGCATGATTGCCCAGTGTTTGCTCGTTGTGTGAACTGCTGGGTTTCTTTTCTCTCTGTAATATTGTAAATGTTTTGGCCTTACTATGTACAGTGCCTTGACATAATGTATGTTGTGATTTGGCGCTATACAAATAAAATTGAATTGAATTGAATGATAACATACATCACCTATTACTGAGTCATGCACCTGATAAGGATGCATAAAAGGACCCTGAACTTTGGAGTGAGCAGTGAGATATTAAATTTTGGTAGTGCCTGTGGGAGGGGAGGGCGTCAAATTCTGTGAGTGGTAAGTGCCAAATTCTCAGCCTTATGTAGAATATCAACACATATACATATGTTAAATATTGTGTTGCTAAAAGAACAATTAATGCTCAGTTGCTGAAGGTGGTGGTGGTGTTATTCTCATGACCATTAGTTCAAAATGTGAAATGAACACCCAGTGTTGTTAATTTGCGCACTACAGTATGCTATGGGGCCAGTGGGAATGCATCAGGACTCTTGATGCTCCCCAGTTTTGAATAGCTCTTTGTCTGAGCCACGTGTTGAGGCCCACTAAGCCCAAAAGAGCTCTCCACTGCCTGAATACTATAATGAAGATCTTATGAGCTTTATCTGACCTTGGCTACAGAGAGGTGGCAACAATATCAAGCACTTCTTTAGTCTGAGATGCAGACATGCAGGGGTCTGACACTGAGCAGTGCATCAACAGGAGAAAGAGAGAGTGAAAGGCAGGGTGAGGTGATGTGAGCAGGTGGATACATCACACACTCATGGTATCCACCTCTACAGTCATCGGTACACCATCATTATAAAATATTTCACTTTCATTATCTTTATCTTTATGTGCTTTGCTAACTATATATATATATATATATATATATATATATATATATATATATATATACACACACTTGGGGTCACCCAGACAATTTTGTGATTTCCATGAAAACTCACTTTATCAAATGAGTTGCACGATGAATAGAAAATATAGTCAAGACATTGACAAGGTTAGATCGAACCCACAAATGTGATGCTCCAGATACTCAACTAGCTCAGAGGAAGGTCAGTTTTATAGCTTCTCTAAGCAGCTAAACTGTTTTCAGCTGTGCTAACATCATTGCACAAGGGTTTTCTAATCATCCATTAGCCTTCTAACGCAATTAGCAAACACAATGTAGCATTAGAACACTGGAGTGATGGTTGCTGGAAATGGGCCTCTATACACCTGTGTAGATATTGCATTAAAAACCAGACGTTTGCTGCTAGAAGAGTCATTTACCACATTAACAATGTACGGAGAGTATTTCTGGTTAGTTTAATGTTATCTTCATTGAAAAACGGTGCTTTGCTTTCAAAAATAAGGACATTTCTGAGTGACCCCAAACTTTTGAACGGTAGTGTATTTTTATGACACCACCGTAAACATCTATCCACTGTCTCCCTCCTCATGCCTCTATACTCCTATGTAGATATTGCATTAAAAACCAGATGTTTGCAGCTAGAATAGTCATTTACCACATTAACAATGTATAGAGTGTATTTCTGATTAGTTTAATGTTATTCATTGAAAAACAGTGCTTTTCTTTTAAAAATAAGGATTTTTTTTTATTATTATTTTGCTGTTGCAATAAGTAGTAGAGAGGGGAGTTTGATGAGTGCTAGATGCTGAAATGCAAGTGTGTAGTGATCCCCCAGAGACTGGAAGCATAGGGTTCTGTGGGGAGATGTTTTATTAGCTGCAAAGAGAAAAATCATGATCAGGGATCAGAGAAGGCTTAAGTACATCATGAGAGAAAACATCTCCCACTCCTGGTTGAACCCTTGTGCATATGTGTGTATATCTGTCTGTGTGTGTGTTGCTTAGAAACATACCAGCATTATCTTTCAGTGGTCTTTTGATGCAGATGTCATTTGTTGACTCCTACTCACTTCCACAGCTATTAAATGGTACTCACTATTTGACAAGGCTGATGAAATCTTAATTAAAGTCTAGTCTTTGTTCTTAACAGTATAAACAAAATGTTATGAGGATACACATTCCGAATGTATATTTATAATGTCCCTTTTTTGCATTTTGTGAGAAAGGAGCTATTCACTTGTGGTTGCATAAAAGCCACACAGTGGAACAACCTCAAGTGAACTTTGTTTCTTGAGTGACTTTCTAATGGCTCATTTCATGAACCCAAGCCAAATCATCCTTGTGAAATACTGAATTAGATTTGAACAATGGGATATAATTTTCAGGGTCTTAAACGTTCACAAAAATACACAATGTGTTATAATGTATATTCTGCAATAACACCACACACTACCTATTTGAGTGGGACTGAAGAAGAAGGTGTTATATGCTCTTGCAAAAGCTACAACAGAATCCTAAAACAGTATAGACAAAGTGGATGTAGTCTTCTGGTTTGCCAGTTGAAGCTAATCAGGAAGAAATAACATACTGAATAACCTTCAGAGAGCACGAGTTTCAAGTCTTTTACAATAACACATGATATCGATTTTGTAAATTATGTTCCCATTTAGAGGAAAAGAGGGAATTAAGTATGTCACATACAGTATAAAAGGACACCAATGTGACTGACATCTGATTTCATCCACTATAGGTGCCTGGTTGCAAGTAGCTTAAATTTTTATGGGCAACAACACAACGGGTTTCCACTTGTCACTCTCACTTCAAGGTGAAATGGAACCCTACCCACAATACTGAGGTATAGTAGCGATGCCTCTGAAAGGTGAAACTTGCTGTTACCATGGAAATGTGTACCATAACCATGAAAACCACTACTGTACAGTACCTACAAGACAGAAACTACGAAACACTGCAACACTGATGGAGAAAATAAATGAGATACAGTATTTACTGAAGCCACATTTGAAATTTTAGAAATAATTATGAAGGTGTTAAATAAAAAAATAACCTACTGATGAGTAGCTGGTACTGCAGTGTGTAATGACGGATCAGGATGCCTGTAGGTGGAGAATAATTTTACATGAAGTCTCCTTAAAAAGACCAAATTGGATTTTACCCACAGTGGGGTGACCAAATGAAGTTTCCATGATGCTGCATTTGTACATAACCATGAAGATAATGAATAAAAAAACATCTTAAACCTGTAATCCTTAATAAAAAATGGGTAAATGTGTATATATTCAAGATGGGAGCACATGTCATAGCTGTGAGATATTCCAAAAATACAGACCCAGCCTCGTGAAATTTCAAAGGAACTTATATCACATCTTATACCACCAGTGGGGCTTTATTTGAATCTTATATTTTGTGCTATACAAGTGGGAAAACTTTAATTAGGATGGGATTAAATTCTCTTGCATTTCTGTTCTCTTGCATCTCAGTCAGGCTTGACCCACATATATAGGCCAAGACTGACATGCAGTTACAAGAGTACAATAAACGGCTGGCACGTTGACAACATAGAAAATTGTGGGAGCTACAAAACATCCTGAGGGTTTAAAATAGGATAGCTTGCTTCACTTACCGATAAATGACCCTGTAGTTAAATCTGTTAAAACACAGACAGCAACAATGAATAATAATCACAAACCCACGGCATTACAAGCTCATACCAAACCATAGCAAGAATTAAATGTAAATTTTGTTCCAATATTGAGTGGCACTGCAAATTTCACACACCTAAGGACTTTTACCAAGTCAAGAAAATGCAATAGAAAATAAATATCATTCAAAACATTTTACAAGAACAGGACATGAAAAACTCTGAAGGTCATGCAGTTTTGATCATGAACAGCATGCTTCCATTTTTTACACCAGGTGTGTTTTTGCAGACAGTGATTTAGTTGTCGTATAACCCTTATTTTTTTTATAATCAGTACTAACAAACCTATTATGGACAGCTAGCTAATCAGAGCAGACAGGGAGATCAGGGAGATGTGTTGGGTCCAAGGGCTAAACCTGAGTTTTAAGACAAGGTAGAAAGAGGCAGTGCACAATGTACATGCAATAAATGATAAGATTTTAAACACTCCAGCATGTCACCCTAAATAAAATGTAATGTTTGTATATAGATAAACTGTATACATCTTGAGTGTCTAAGAATACATTCTCCTTTGTTCTCACCTTTATTCATTTTGTTGAATAATTTATGGCAAAATAAAATCAATTTAGTTGTTTTACCATGGGATGCATTAAAAATACCAATGAGTTTCGGAGCATGTTCCACTAAGACATTTATCAAGACTGAAGAACCTATTTTCACATCTGCGGTCTCCCTCACACAACAGACTGACTGACTAACTGATTGATTTTGAACTGTATAGATTTTATGCCTCAGATTTTAATTAAACATATAGCCTATGACTGTGAAACTCTGGAATTAAATATTTGATAATGCAGTGATTTTTCTTTCACATTTGGAAGGCAAGCCTTTTCTGTAAAATGAGACTTGTTTTAAATTTTCTTAGGTAGTAAAATGTTGTACAGCAAGTTCCCATTTTACCTTGAAGCAATCTCTACTTTGTTCCATCCATCAATATCCTTTTATTTTTCCCTCTCATTATAAAACTTTGAAATTTACATTCATTATCAGATTCATTAGCAGAGTAGCACACATTTTAGAATGAGAAGAAATAGTCACTGTGATTCTGACAAAGAGACAGAAGAGGTTATATCTTGTCAGAAATGACCAATGACTGTTAAGATGATGTGCTCATAATTAGGGCTGCAACGATTCAATGAATTGATTATTCACCGATTACTAAATTTATCGTCAACAATTTTGATCATCTATTAAATCATTAAAACTGAATATTTTGGTTTGTGGACAAAACAAGACATTTGAGAACATCATCATTTCCAGGTTTGAGAAACAATGATGACATTTTATGACCCAAACAAAGTACTCGATTACTCTGAGTGCCAGTCTTCCTAATCCTCAATATCTTGACTCCACACATTTAGTGCCTTTGATTCCCTCCTTTGCTGGCACTGTGTGGTACACACATAGCTATTCATGATCACTGGTGCATGACAGACATTATCATGGGGGCGATTGAAGTTCCACAGTGGAGCCAAACCATCAGTGTCTTGAACTTAAAGTCAGACTTGAGCACTGTCTGCATTCAGATCCAAAGTTGTGATTTGAAGTCTGATGTTTGCCTGAGGAGACATCCTGAATCGTTTGTGTACTCATGGATACTACACCAGAAAATAAGCAACTTTTGACTTTTTGGCACTGCAACCCATCTTAGAGCAGCAACTCACACCCAAACCTGATGACTCAAATTCAGGTAATGAGGACTTGTCTTGGACTCAACTCATGCTCAAAGTTTAGTGACTCATCCACAACACTACCTGACTGTACCAGCTACTAAACAATATTTTGCCTTTCATGGTTAATGTCAGCCAGCCCTACTTATTTTACAGGGTTTCACAAAGTAAACTTTCTATGATAAAATCATAAATCATGTATTTTTTTCATTAAAAAATTAAAATGTTCATGGTGTCTTCTGCTATTGTATCCCATCATTTTTTTAGTGCCAATCCAGAGTAAGAAGATGCTACAGATTGTTATCATTGTCTGTTCATTATCCTTAAAAGCAGGAGGAGAGAAAATAGGCCAACCTCTAAGTCCAAATGGCTGGACTTCCCTGTGGGAAGCCGGCGTCCTTCATATCACCTTATAGTGTGACTCAATATGAAAGCTTTGTTCTTCAAAGGCTTGCCTGTTGTGCATGAGATGGGTGGTAATGAGAGAAATTAAGGGGCTTCATTTGAGGTACTCCTTCCCTCTTGGAGGCACTTTCAAAGAATAGATAACCCTCTTTGTTGTCGAGGTGAGTCAAATAATGAGGTGCCAGAGAACACATTCAGTGGAGGACACCCTCAAATTCACCTATACTTACAGAATACTCATTTATAGTTTCATTTATAGTTTCAAAGTAAACCCGGTGTGAAACAAAGTGGAAGACATTTACGCAGTTACACAGTCTTTTTAAAATAAAAAAACGTCATTATTAAAATATTCAACGGAACATCACATCCATAATTTTAAATTTCACTTGCTTGAAAAGTTTACCTTAAATTATCTGTCAATGCATATGCTGGCTGTAGTCACAGCAGCAGAGTCACTTAAAGTTGTAAGTGGTCATTAGAAAACCTACTTTTAATGCAGGGCTCGGTGTTCCTGCTGGGTTTGCAGTTGGCAAAGCTCATTCAAACATTAGGAGGGCAGCGAGGGAAATGTAATGACCTGTTTGGTTTACACAAATGGAAACAAGTGGGCAGGGGTGTTTTTAACCAGAATCTTATATATTATTATTAGAGTGCCTTGACAGGAAATGTTCTTAGCATCATTTGTCTATTTTAATGGTTACCCCAACAAAAAGAGAAAGACAACATTTAAAAACTATACATCAGCTCTGCACTGCAGTGAAGTGATTATTTTTGATGACTCAATCATGCACTGTGTCCTATTATCTCACTTTGCCACAATCTTATATTTCTACTGTTTTAACATTTCAACCCCGTGAAATTAAAATATTAATTCAGTCAGACCTAAAACAAGCTTACTGTATTTTCTTTTTCAGGGACAAGCAAACACTTGGGCAGGCTACCCTCTTCTCAGTGAATGTTTCTAATTGACATACACTGCATAATTTTGTTAATTGTAATGAATAATATCTAATGTCTACCAAAAAAATCACCAGTGGATTAATTATTATATTAAATTTGGGTAAATCCATATATAGTACATGAAAAGGTAGGTCATTTAAGATGCAGTATATGCTTAAAAAAAACATCAAATTAATGTTAGATCCGATACCAAATGCTTATGCATCTGACAGGGAACACATCCTGCAGAATCACATTAGTTTTGCAATGTTACTGTCTGTGATCAATTTTGCAGTTCAGCCACAACAGGCCCTGATCAGTAATCAGTTGGTTTTGCTATGCAGTAACCTTTATAAGACACAATAAGAGTGCCTAATTGATGTGTTTTTTGTTTGTCCGACAATAATCAGATTTCCAGTCTGCTGTAAATCTGTGACAAATTCAGCAACCTTGAAAATGAATGCAGCCCTGGTCCACCAGGGAAAAGAAGGAGAAGTGGCCACACAACAACAATCCAACAACAACAAAAGATGCTGGACATCACGGACAAAAAGTTCAGCCGTTAACTTGGTGTCAGTATAAAGTATAAAAGTTTGGCTTCAAAGCCATGTGGTGTGAACTTGGATTCATACGATTGTTGCCTCTGTCAATAACAACACGACATAACAACATGACACAGGGCCACCAAGGCCCGTCTCTTCCTGTTAACAGACAGAGCTGAGCAGTCATTCTTCTCAACAAAAACAGTGATGAAACAGCATGGAGTGCTGGCACTTTACTGGAGCAACATCCATTATCAGCAGGAGAAAGAGTTGGTCTGTTGTTTGTGTTGGTGTGTTGCATCATGGATACCAACACTGTGAACGAAAACTCTGACAGCAGCAGTGTAAATCTGGGGTGAAAAAAGAACACCAAGAATTCTAGTAGTAGGCTTGAGAATTGCAGGGTAACCCATGAAACAATGTGTGATATATGCTCCATCATAATGATGCTATTACAATACAGTGATTCTGTGATAACTGATACGTTGCAAAACAAAATACTATGATGAGAACGTGCTGGGTTTACAGGAGTCACATTCTTTTCAGCACTGCATGCAATTAGACTGCCGTCAACTTTTTCACCCAGTTAACTTCCACTCGCGTGATACGTGTCACCATTAATAGGCATGAAGTAGTGATGCTAGGGAGCCAAATCATTTTAATTAAAATATCAATATTTGGCACCAGTGTATCTATAATTGAATCTCAAGACTGTGGAAAACAATATATTTCAGTATTAACATTTTTCCCCACCCCTATTAGTTACAATTTTACAATACTGTAACTCAACAGGTACAATGGTGCATATTTGGATGTGCATATGGTAACAGTCAACGCTAAGGATAATTACTTACAATAAAAAAAATGTAGATTTTGTCAAAGATGGTGTACAACTCTTCCATAGCTCATAAAAAAGAATATTCACCTCAAAAGACCTATTACCGTGTACTGTCATCTGCAACCTTCTCCTTCCTCCTCACCTCACAGATAGTAAATTAGATTCATGAGAAAATGAGCACAGTAGAAAAAGCAATCAAAGTATGCAGCTGTTCTTTACTAACCAGGGGATCCCTGTACTCCAGGTCTCAAGTACATACTATGTGGATCATCAACGGCTGTGTCAATCACAAAATGACCTTGACTAAAGTTTTCAATTTTACAAGTTTCCTCTGCGGTACCAACCAGTTACCAAGCAGTGCTGCAATGTTTCAAGGCTATGAAACATGGACTTCTATTTCTTTAAATGCAGAAGCCTGAAATATTAGGGTTGTTTTCCCATTAATATCTGCTAATATCAGTGAATATCTTCAAATGGTCTTTGGCCGTACTGTATAGTTTGTTTCAACACAAATGCATAGTCTTGCAAACAAAACACACAGACAACAGACTCCTCTGATATAATCGGACATTATGTAAATTAAGTTCACTTGACATGCATAGTCAAGTCATTTTAGGAAATTCTTTCCCTTGGCAGTATGTTTGTGTGTGTATAATCACTTCATAATATAAATCTAAATCTAGCTTTAGAATAAGCCTTTAATATGTACTTTAGGCAAGGGATTTCATTTACAGAGGTGGCCATCTTGTGCCATAATGTTTCTAAAATAGCCCAAATCTGCCAGAGTGTGCATTTGACTATTTTGAGCCAGTGTTTGCTGCACAAATGAAAAAAGAATGACATCCTTTCTGAATGTGAAGATAAGATTAGTTCTTTATTAGTCCTGCAATGGAGAAATTTACAACTTAAATTTACGATTGTAAATGCACAGTTTACAATTTAGTTGGAGCTGCTGCTACAGGCTGCACAATGGGAGGCCACTGCAGACTCCTAATGCACTTGGGAAAGGGTTAAAGGAGTGGAGAAGTTCACCTTTGGTTACAGTCTGCAGTGTCACCATTATATATCACTATTCTTACAGACCTTTAAATGAACAAGCACAGAGCCATAACTTCACTTTCAGTGGCAGCCTAGTCAGAACAATACAGCTGCATACAGTATAAGGAATCAGCTGTCAAATCTAATAAAAAAAAACGTTGAAAAAAAAAAAAAAGAGATGTGACCGCTTGTAAACATGAATGTCCTGTTCAGGCCAGCTCACATAATTAAAGAATTTACTGCAATACATGGAAATACAGCTAAACCTGGAGGTATTGGCTCTGCTCATTAGATGCTCCCTGGACTGGCCAAGCAGCATGCTTAGCCAAACAAGAAGCACAGTGCAGGAACACCCCGTGCAAGAGTGAGCCCAAACAAGAAATGAGTGGAGGAGGACTTATTTAAATGGATCTCTTCTGTAAGTGACTTGCTGTGATTAGAGAGCAACTGGCAGCATTTGGCCTTCTGCCCTCCTGCACTGGTCAAAACATTGAATGTCAAAACTAAAAAAAAATAAATATCAAAAATGTATATACAATATGGGATCTCTGAGTAGAAGTAAGACATCAAAATCACAGCGTTGTCAAGTTAAACACTGTTGGAACACAGAGCATTTGGCTTTCTGCTTTGGTTGGAAAAAGACATACTAGGAGCGCCATGATCTTGATTGTAAATTGAATATTGATCAAAACGACATCACAATCTTCAAAAGCAAAGTGTTACGCTTACAGGTAGGATAAGTATGAATCCAAAGAGGAGCGGAAACCAAAGCGTTTGAAAAGCAAGAAACTGAGAATTTATTTACAAAAATAGTCAAAACCAAGGTGTATCAAGCCAAACTACTTACAACAAAAAGCGCGGAGACTGGCAGGCTGGCTGAGGCGAGGTTCTCCCGATAAAACTGAAAAAGAGGGAACGAGGAATTAAAAGCAAGAGTCAAAAACGTCATGGAGAGTTGTGCTGAGCTAAGGAGAGCTAAACGGTTTGTGCCACAGAGAGTGTGTGACGCACTGACACCTGCTGCAGGGGAAACCAGGGTCTTTAAAGGCAGGTGCCAAATCAGCAAACAAGGAGCAGGTGTGAGGAGGGAGACTCAGCCTAGTCAACCCCAGCAGCCTAGTCAAGTCTCCTGAAATGAAAAAGCAGAAGGCAGGGTTGTACAGGAAATGGCAAACATAACAAAATAAGAGGCAGGAAGCTGGACCCTGACACAAAGGTGGAATTGGGGGAAAAAAGCCACAGTGTTGTGGTTGTAACTATTGTAGCACAACTACACATTACCTCCTCCCGCTAACCTGAAGCTGTTGCCAAGTAGTAGTAACCACAGCAACTGCTGATTTGGGCGACACATAGGTTAAACTCTTACCCACCGACTGCTTCTCTGAAATCACTGGAGTAGAAATATTTTGTGTTCACCATGAGTTTTGTCAACAACATTCGCATTGTCAACAAGAAAACCACAGTGTAAAAGCTATGTTATGTGCGTGCAGCAAAGCACAGGACATCTCCACGTATATCACAAGGACATAAACCTAATTACTAAAACTAACATAGGCAACTCTTCTGTCCTCATTTGGAGCAAACATCCTTCAACTTGCGCTAAAGCAATAACTAACGCTATAGGCCTGTTTGTGTCATCAGACATGCTCATTTAGTGGTGGAAAACCCTGGATTTAAACATTTAATTACTGGAACCACGTCATGAAATACCAAGCAGGTTGCATCTTGGAGGTCTGTGGAGACTTAATGGCCTTAACAACAGATTGTTGGACTTTCAGAGCAACACAGAGCTACATGACTCTATTGTCACATTCATATTGTGAAGGAATTATTTAAATTTAACAATAAGGCGTCAGTGTGGTACATTGCAAACAAATGATTTGACATCATATCACTCATGACACCATGTAGACAACTGAAATGGAAATTAAAACATAAAATGAGTTATCATGACATAAAACCAATGGCAGACTGATCTGCGCTAAAAGAGTGAAAAAAAAAATTGAGAATCGAATTGTGACCTTAAAAATCGAAAATCGAATTGAAATTGAACTGCTAGGGGTGAGCCGAATCAAGGACTTGGAGTATTGCTTCACCCCAGTTATAATGCATTGGTTGTACTCTGTAGTTTAAAATGTTAACTGAGCCAAACTGAGACTAGACTATTACTTGGTAAAGGACAATACATTTTACTAGAGTTTTCAATGTACTGGTCCCTTTATACATCAGTTACAACCAAGTCATGGTCAACTTTAAGTACTCCACATAAAGCAATTAAGGATGAATCTGACACCTCACTATTCAGGACCATATGCTTTCACAGTGGTTAAGGGGGGCTTCAAAACAGTACATTGTACCCAGATAAAAAGTGACAGCACATAAAGAAGCAAGTGCCAGGAAGCAGTAGATGATTAAGGAGCAATGATTTCTAATATGCCGTCCTTAGGAGCTACACAAGGACACAGTAGTGTCCTCCCATTTCTTTGATACGAGACTGAACAACAACTCATATCTACACTCTTCCCCTCTCTGCTTTTCAGCAACTTGAGTTTGTCTGAGTGTAAGATATGGGCTTGTCAGTATTCACCAGGAAGGGTGCTGGTGTGACAGAACAGCAATTTCCAGGCTGTAGGCTCTCTCGAAATTAGAAATCATTCCTCCCCCTTTGGGAAGAGGCCACCTACAGTATTGTACAAATCACTCAACAAACCTGGGCTGGCTGAAAAGCTATTACAGAGTGAGGATGGATATTTAAACTATTCAGAGAGGAACACAGACTGCCAGCTGTTAAGCTTGGATATTTTTTCACACTCAGAGAAAAAGAACAGATTTTAAAGAATTAGCTTGCAGTAGATGTAATGTGTTCATAAGGGATGAAGAAAGAGGTGCATGAAAGAGAGGCAGTCAGCCATGCAGGGCATTGCCTGTCACACAGCACACTAACATTACCAAAAAAAAAAAAAATTGTAAAATGGACACATTTTTAGCAGTGTAATCCTATTGTTCTGCTCCAATGACAGAGTATGGTCAGCTGGGGTTCTTGCCCATATTATATTCCAGTTTTAGTCAAACACATAGTTTCCTAATATACAGTGTGATGTGATTACCAACTGCTTGTTTTAAAATGTACATTATGCCAACATACTGTGTGCTATGCAAAGAGAGGTAATTTGCCCATTAGATAGTTAATAAAGTATTATCTTAAAGTGAAGTACTGTCAAAACTTCCACAGATAATGTATCGTAATTTACATGTTTTAAAGTATTTTTTCATCTTGGCTGTTGGGGGCGGGGGGGGGTTTACACCTGGACAGGTCACCAGTCCATTACAGGGCCACATAGAGACACAGAGACAAACAACCATTCAGTATCATGGTCAATTTAGAGAGTCCACTTTGCCTAATACCACTAATCTGCATGTTTCTGGCACTCCTCATAACTTGACAAATGATAACCTGGGTCAGAATAGTCTCAGAAAATAAAAGATGTGTAATTAACAGTTGTGATATGTAATGAAGCCTTTTGTGTGTGTTTTTGTCATAAATGAAATTCTTTAAATTCATAACATTAAATAATTTAAGTGGTGAAGGATGTGTACTAAATACTTCTAAACTACTTTCTATTGCTCCATGACACCATAAATGTTTGATCGCAGTATTTCATTCAGTTCACCCTTCAAATTCATATGTGTGTGGCTTGCTTGACTAACAGGTTTTTTAGTGCTTATCCACTAATACTGGTCGCAAATCCAAACAAGTTTAGAGACCACCTCTCAGTGGCTTCCAATCAGCCTAATTAGGACATCTAAGCTCTAATCACCTCATCACTAAAACACTGCTGCTGAATGAGTCATTACTTTGGTGGCTTAATCTAACCACTGAAAATTCTTAATATTAATATAAAAGAATTTTTATTATTCATTCAAGGTCACAAATAATGACTAAATTTTAATTTAGATTTAAGTGTTACATTTGCCAGGTTATGCAGACACATCAATAACCAATGTAATTAGACAATGGCCATGCATGAACATTGTTACAGTGATGGAAGTGATGCATGCAGAAACATCGTTCTGCCAAAGGGTGCTATATAGTATACAGCATGCAAGACTTATTATAAGAGCTATTGTCAATTGCTGTTAGAAACATCTTTAATATGAAGGAATGAATGTGGTAACTGACAACTAAGGTGATCAACATTAATCCATTTATAAACATGCTTAACATAGTGCCAGCACTCAGCAGGAACCCTACAGGCAATAGAATATTGACAGCATTCTTTTAAAACATGTTATTTAATATGTTATTTCTGTCATTTTTTTAAAACAAATTACTCACATCCCATTAACGATTACTCTTGGACTAATGAGGGCTGATGCTGAGTCTCAGTTACTTGAGACAGTGGTAACATTAGCTGACACACTGCCTCCTCATTTTGGTTGCCTTGGGGATTTTCAATTCAGAACTTTTCTCTGTGCTAATGTCTTCCCACCATTATTTTTGACAGGCACTGACCCTTACACTTGCACTGACCCGAGTATGCTGATAAAATCGTGTAATAATTCCACATACTATAAACATGTTTTAATTATCAGACAAGAAAATTATGGTTAAAAAAACAATAATTTTTCTGTGACTCATTTTCTAACTTCTTGCCATCACCACTGCTTCAAAGGTGTGTGTGCGCCTCTCCATCTCCATCAAAGACTTTGGTCACGTACTGCAAGAGCACGGACAGGGTCCAAACAAATTGGCACGCTGTTTGGTAAGCTAGCAAACCATTTGACATGGTTTGAATGAAATGGTCATGTTACACTGGGTTTTTTCTCTTTCTACAAACAAATATTGATGACTTCTGGATTAATTTTTCTGATGCAACCTTGCCTGAGTCACAAGCAATAATCTACAGAAGCATTGAGAGGCTATTTGCTGCTGTCACTTTGGTTAGCTTTGCCACAATCATTTGGGCGTCAAGTGTTACAGCTCAGTGAACTGATGAAAACTTTGCACTCCAGAAAGTTGTTCTTCAGGAACAAGAGTGCTGCGGATCTCACACAGCCGCTGCTATTGCAATGGCTTTTGCATGTTTGGAAAGTGGAATATAACTAAAGATAAAGTGTATGTAGTGGTGAGGCACAACACACACAAAAGGGCTAAAGGTGTGACTGAAATCGAAGGCTGTGCATGGTGCGGCATATTGGACACCTGCAAAAAAATCCAATAATGTGCATCCCTAATAAAATAAAAGTATTTCAGAAACAAATGCCCTAGCTCTAATGGTTACTCACCTTTGCCTTTCCTCAATCTGAGAAGGGTCAACACACCATTGTTACTGACCATTTCTGATGTAGTATAGTCTACAGAAAGAGTTGGTAGAATTCATCCAATGATGTGAAAAGGGTTACTGAAAATTGTCAGTGAAGGCACCATGCCAGAGTGAGAGCTCATTAGTTATCTCCTCCTTCTAATGAAGCCTTTTCCAGCTGAGGGATTTTTTTCAATTCCTACATTAAGGTTAGAGAAGCGAGAGTAGTCAGGAGCCTTGGAGCTCAAAGCCAAAGTCACCCCATTCTCAAAAGCAGACAGACTGGGTCAGTATCAATCCAACTCAATATTTCAAATTCATTACTGCAGTAACACAACAATACAACAGTATTTCAACCAAAAGTGGGATTCAAAAAGGTTTGGAACTCTTTGGAAAATGTTCTGTAGCTAAGAAATTTAAGTCAAGAAAACAGACTTGCAGATTCAAATTAGAGACCAGGGTGATTTACATTGCCTCTCGCTCATGGGGCCTCACTGAGGGTTGTGGGGGATGCTGGTGTCTAACTCCAGCTGACATGATCCCGGCTCCGGTGATCCCTTGCTTCTCCCATGCACGCTCGGGGGGGACATGCGGGGGGGGGGGGGGGGGGGGGGGGGGGGCTCCTTGCGGACCGGGTTGTGGACTCGGGACCTCTTGTTACAAGGGCGAGGGTGCTAACCACTACACCAACCGTGTGGCCCCACTTGGAATGCTATTAATCAATATTATCAGAACTTCATATTCCTGATAGGTATGACACATGTGAAGTCTGTCCTGTCAGCTATCTTAATAAATACTTCAGTAAACCCACGTACTCTGTTTTTTTTTTTGTTTTTTTTTGGTTTTGTTTTTTTGGTTTTTTTTTTCCATTATGTTCAATTCCACAGCTAATCTGGTTCAAATCAGTGCTGCATTTCTTATTACCTGCAGTACAGTGCACCCAACCATGACCCACTATTACAAACCATGTGCATTTGAGTAATTATATGCATGTCACCTTTTCTGTTGAAGGTACAGAATAAAAATGTTTTGAACTCGTTGGTACCACACACAATGCCATATTGATTACATTAGCATACAAAAGGCAACACTCTTCAAAAGTCTACATCTGTGGCACCTGAATTTTAATCATTAAAAAAAAAAAAAAAACAGATCGACCTGTAGTCGAGTCTTTGCTAGTTTGTGAGTGAGTCACTTTGGCTCACTGGGAAAATAACATTATTTCCCAATGATTCACAAGGGCAGTTGGGACACTGTAGCTGCCTGGTCAGGTATGAACCTCTAGTGACTTTGCAGAGCATGCAAGGATTATTCTTACTCTGTAAATTGTGCAAATCCTGAATCCCTGCAAGAGAGAAATGGGAAATGGAACAAATTAAACAGAAAGCAATAGAATAATGTCTTTTTTTCAGCCTAGACAGGAGTCCTGCCTCCAAGTGGTACTACATCTGGTTAGATGAATGGTGATATATACAGAGCAATGGCACAGCTCTATTAGCAATGAAACAACATATCCTTCAACCAAGAGGAGATTTATGTATCCAATAAGCCTCTCTCGCTTCCATTCTCTCCTTCACCTTCTTTTCTTTGATGACTTATTCCTGACAGTAGGAAAAGCCACAGCTTTGAAAGCTTCATCTGCCAAGTAAAGTGACCTAAATAGGTGAGAATACTACTGCTTTATGAGAAATGATGACCTGCAACATTAAAAAAGTAACAACAAAAGTCAGATTTTGCTGCATCGTGACACTGCCAGCTGGAAAAGTGCACATAAAGCATCATACAAAAGGGTAAAGGACAAGAGGAGGAAAGAGAACTAGATGAGGAAGGAGGAAGAGCTTAAGAGGTGGTAAAAGATGAGTACAAGCCTGCTGACTTCTCTCTTTTCAAACAGCTGGGTGGGGAAACACAGCAGTCTTTAACATACAGTATCACTGAGCAATTAATCTACAGAGGGAAAGAATGGGAAGGACAGCAGAGAGGGGAGAAAAAGCTGGCAGATGGGGTTAGGAAAGTAAAAAATCAGCAAAAAAGGTTTGAAGAAGAAAAAAAGCTGATTAGAGTAACACCTATTAATTTCCCCAAACACAGGTGTTAGGGATATTAATTCGAATAGGAGAGATCTGCCAGCTACACATAGTCCATCCTGCCAAAAATGTCCAGATATCTCCAATTAGTGAGACAGAGTTGTAATTTAATGGCCAAGTTACAAGGGAGGAACCCAAACCTGGTAGTCACTATAAAATAGCATCCAATCTAATTCTGTCTGAATTTAAAATTTAACCCCACATGTCTGCAATCTATCAATGTGGGCTCAATTTTAACTATAAGCACAGACACTAATTATAGCCATTCATTTCTTTATACATTTTCTCATTAGTTACTGTTGCAGTCTGTTGCAGTCTTGCCAGATGGTGATCCTAAAAGAAGAAGTTGTAAAGACATAGGAGAACAGGGTTTTAAGTCAAATGACCATTACATTTAAGTTTCACTGGTGGGGCCTAATAAGTCAAACACTGCCCTGGAGAATAGGCTCCTCAGGTTTGCTGGATTTGCAAAAAGAGAGAAGTAGAAGTTTTGTGGCTTTAATTCATCTCTCTCTTCATCTCTTCATCAGCACACTGAAGCCAAGCCAGTTCAGTTTACTGCCATTGTGAATTTGTAATACTTACAGCTGAAGGTAGATCCATCTGCCAGTCCATCATAGAACCAACACACAGAAATGAACAAACATTCACTCAAATATTCACACAATCTGCAATTTAGAGTGTTCAATTAACCGCTGCTTGTTTTTGGACTGTGGGAGGAAACCACAGTACCCACACACACAGGGACAAAGAAAAATATGGAAGGCTTACACATTTACAAGTTATTTCTGAGTTTGACCTTCAAAGAGTTTTTTGTAAAATTCTGTCCATCTACGGTGTATTGACTTTGCAAAATATTTTTATATTTTGTAAATGTACGTTAAAATGTTTAAATCTGGTTTTCAAGATACAAATGAAATCCACCGATATCCATCATAAATAAATATAAAAGGCAGTCCTTGTTTTTTCACATTACAAATGACACTAAAGGTAACATAGGGAGAAGACAATTAAGTGAGAAAACTACAAAGTAAAACAGGACAAGCTACACAAGGGAAGAAACTACAATGTCAAGCCATGCATGCAGGCAATATCATAGCAGAAATAAAAATTGAATGTTTCAAAAAAACAAATAGAATAGTCTATGTGTCGATAATAACTAAAATAAAAGTCCAAAGCAGGTGAGACAATAAAGATATATGAAACCAAAGTCCCAACTGAGTATTGACTGTTCAAAGAGAAACTGAACAAAGTATGAATCCTAACACAATACCTCCAGCTGATAATTTCACAAATGTTTGAGGAAAGTCAGAACAGCAGACTAAGATGGGCATGCAGTTATCTCACGTTTAGAAACCAGGTCATTTTTTGAGGAGGTGGATAATTTTAGTCGACTAGAAGTGGCTGTGATACACTGACCAGAGTAGGTTGAGAAATAACCAGAAGAACAATTTGAAATTGCAGCGAGAACCAGACTCGACTGTAGTCTATTTACAGCTCGAGTGCATTGACAGAGAAAACATTGCAAAGTCTTATTTACTAGATGTGCATGATTCATTTGAACTACAGCATCTGTTGTGTCTGACTTTTAATCCATTACCCACACATTAAAATTCACATTATGTTCAGAAAAAGTTCAGTCAGTGGAAAACAAAGTAATTTTAATCCAGGTTAAATTAAATGGATAGAATTGCATATTTGGGGGTGGGGGGGGGGGTATCCATCATGTAAGAGCAAAGTAATTTATCATTTGTCTCATATATTAAGCGCTTCTGACTACTGATGCCAGTCTATGGCTGTGGCTCATTTTGTGAAGCCTGTCTGAATTTCAGGTATCCCAGCAACCATGCTATCTCATCTATTCAGTCAGTAATGTGAAGTGTGATTCACCTTTAGGTTCACAGAGTAGATCAGTCAATTCCTTTATTAACCTATGTCCTCTTTAGTCTGTCCTTGTACAGACCATCGTGGTAATCTTCTCATCTGTGCGCTGATGTCAGCTCAGGCAGTTGTATTATCATTACTTTAAGTAGCCTTTATTAGATAATGAACCTTCAGAGTTAACTCACACCTTGCTACAGATTCCAAATTAGGCTTTAACTGCTTACACCATACCTGATAGAAAAAGACATGATCAAAAATAACAATGGGTCAGTTTACAATTTACATGTTTAAGTTTTCTACACATTGATGAAAATGGAGAAAAGGGTGTATACAAGTGCGGCATAAAAGTCTGTGTATCATTCGTTCATTCATAAACTGCATTAATTCCCCATGATGACAGACAATAATAGCAGATATGTATACAGTTAGGGATATTAATTCTCAAGTGGCATTCTCAGTAAACAGCTGCTTCTCATTCATTCACTACCACTTCATATCCCACATGAGGGACACAGGGCACTTGAGTCAATCCCAGCTGACATAGGGCAAATGGTCTTTGGTTGCTAATTGGTTGCCAGTCCATTGTGAGACCAACAACAATTCACTCTCACATTCACACCTACAGTCAATTTGTAGAGTGTCAAATAAGCCTCTGCATGTTTTTGGACTGTGGGATGAAAGCCGGAGTACCTGGAGAAAACCCATGCACACATGGGGAGAACATGCAAACTCCAGACAGAAAGGCACAAACCGGGACGTGAACTGTGAACTGGCAACCTTCTTGCTTTGAAACAACAGCACTAGCTCCGTGTTTCATCGTGAAATGTGCTTACATAAAATGTAAGCAAACAATAACACAACAACAGAATTAAAATTTGATTTAAAATACAATAAATATTGTGAAAATTGTGCAGATTATATGCACACATTACAGACTGTATGTATATAGTAGACAGATTAGTCAGGCCACTGTATCCATGTGCTACAAGCAGACTGTAAAATTGTTTTTCTAGTTTTTCACTGATTTTCCAGAGTTGGCACTAAGTTAATTTTAAGTATTTTAAATAATATTTCTACTGCTGTCTTTGTGTCTTCCATAGAAGCTGACCACTGCCCTCATTTTAAACAGGCAGATGAGTTAACAGAGAAGCAAGTGCAACATAAGTGAAAATCTCAAGTTAACGATTTTCTTTATCATCAGCTAAAACAGCGAAAAAAAATCCCCGCTGGCCAAAGCCCCACAAAGTTGTGTGTTCCAGTATGAAACTGACAACTGCAACTGAAAATAGCAATATGATATTGACAAACGAAATGGCAGATTTGTGCATTTAGAGATGCTCACTTTTGCAATAACATATTTTATCCCCTTGATGTGGCATTCAGTAGCCTTTTGATAATGCCATTGGTGCATTTATTTGTTTGAGTAGTACATAAAATGCTCACAGTCATTATCGTCCACTGCAGATACAAAGAAAATGTCAAAAGTTGGGATTACTTACTAAATTATGTAAACAATGATCTGACTTGGTAAATTTAACGTTTAGATCCTTTTCCTGAGTAAGAACATTTGCTTATATGGCTCTAAGCTGAACCCTGGTGGAAAAATGCTAAACTGCAGAGAGAGAGAGAGAGAGAGAGAGAGAGGCACAGACAGTCTTAATGACTGCACACTCAGGCTGGCTGTATGAGGCAATTAACTTTTTTTAACTTTTTTTTTTTTTTAAGTTTTTATACATTGATTTATTCTTAGCCAGTGTCCATACAGCTGGAGCGCATCACACATACATCACTGTCAGAGAAACACTGAGGAGAGTTGCACTGCTGAAGCACTGGTGCAAAGCATTAGGCTAAGGATCTTTGTGTTAATACGAGAAATGTTAAAATATTTTCTGTTCATTACGAAACTGTGGCAAGACAAATTATACTGGGGTGGGCTGTCAGAGTCTGTATAGGTAATTAATGGGCAGCAGTGAGCAGTGACTTGCCTGACAAAAGATGACCCACTGAAGAAAATAGCACCAGCAAGCTGAAGGTTATCTACAGGAACTCGGGTCCCTATTCAAAAGAGTCTAGAACTTAAAAAAATGACATGTCTTTTTATAATGTAGACATGAATTTGAAGTGTGGCAGTAAAAACATGCACAGGCATAAAGCAACAGGTATGCTTCTTATGTTATATGTAATATTTTATTATATTGTTTGTGTGCTATCTTTTGGGGTGTATGTTGTTATTTACTGTTACCTGAGCCATGGTATGGCACAAACACTCACATGGGTCATCATTTTGCACATCTTGCCCAGTGGTAGTGACAGGTGTTTCATTTATAAAATTCTGATGGCAGTTTCTGTCCTTGTGTCATAACTGACACTTATATTTAAGAGTCTGAAATAATGACTTATTTTGTGACATACTTTTGTGAAGTTTGAGATGTGTTTCAGGCCAAAGGCTGCTCTTATTTACCACAAAAATCAGTGTGCCATTGAACCAGACAACATTGTTTACAACATTCAGGCGTGAATAAACAATAACCATGACAAACAAATCAACCACTGACCTCAACTGATATGTAATGACCCAAATAAAATCATGCACTGGCACACAGCAGTGGTCACCACAACTGTCAGAGCAGAGTCGGAGACAGACAACAGTCCAGTGCCCAGAGACCAGAAATCAAATTCTGCTATGAAAAGATATTAACACACAAGTCACTTCATTTTAGTTCACTTGTTACTGGAAAATACTTGCTAAAAAGTGGATACTTGATGTGAAAGCTTCCATTAAAATGCATGTAGTCATATCAGTTAGTGCCAAGATAAAATGTTTCGTATTGAAAAGCCTGTTATCAACAAAGTAGAAATCTACCACGACATCCATTTTTATGTGCATTTACTGTTTTCAACTCCATGCTAGAATTTGGCAGATTGGCTCATACCAATCCTGTTTTTTTTAAGCAGAAATTTTGAACAGTAGGGGGGTGGACCTTCCTATTAGCTCAACAACGGTGCGGGATCTATAGTTTAATCAGCGTTGCTGTGTCGATTTGAATGTAAACATTCAAAGAAAATGGAAGGAAAATGAACACTGAAGACAACTCTAATAAAATTCTTTATTTCATTTAAATTGTGTATAGGGTAATATTTCATTTTTCATGTGTCTCGGGTCTCGTTCTGTCAGACCATTCTCAGAGGAACACCAAATATATTAAGATCAAGCAAATGAAAAGTGAAGAAGGAAACCAGTCAGAAAGATAAGATACTGATTTTCAACAGGTTTAGCTCTCTTCATATCTCCTTTTATAGAGTAAACCATCTACAACCCTTTCATTTATCATTAAATGTTTTCAGTTATCCAGCATGATGATGTGGAAAGGCCTTCACTTACTGGAATACACAAAATGGATTTCATATTTTAGTAAAGTTTTTAAGACATGAAGTGCTCTTCTGAATTATGGGTAAAAAGAATCTCGAGAAAAAACAAGCAACAGTAAAGTTTTTGTTGAGTTTAAGACAAACAGTTTTTCATTCATCCCACTTACAAACCAACAGGTATTTTCTATGAAAATGCAGTGATATTCTACAATTTAAAAGCCATTGCCACTCACAGGTCTTTCCACTGAGACAACTGCCCAATGGCATAACTGATTAAAATTATTATTAACAAAGACTTACATATGATTTACGATAATAATAGGCAATCTATAACATCTTACCAGTCATGGCAACATCCGTAATACAGGCCTACATGCATTCATCGGCATCACTACTTTCCACTCCCAAAACAAGAATTCATATAT
Source organism: Brachirus orientalis (assembly GCA_016785285.1). NCBI lineage: Eukaryota > Metazoa > Chordata > Actinopteri > Pleuronectiformes > Soleidae > Brachirus > Brachirus orientalis. Next base: position 10,258,320 of record JAFBJR010000121.1, read on the forward strand.
CACCAAAACCTGCTTGCTCCACAGTGAAGATGAGTCTTTTCCCAAGAAATACGAATTAATGTCATGTAAGTTTGTGTTTTAGATTACCACCCTGTTTTGTGATCAATTAAATGTACAATGCATAGGATCTAGCAACACCTGGTGGTGAAGTTGAACGATGCAGCCGAATATCTCTGACCCAATCCTTCCCCTGTTGTAGGAGAATCTATAGCCTTTAGTTATAATTTAAGTTTGTCTATTAAAAACATGTTGCTCAAAGATGGTGGCCTCTGTAGAGAAGACACACTTCTGATTTAAATATAAAGGACACTCTGTGTTAATGAAAATAAAAATTTATACATTCAGGCAAAAAAAGAAAAAAAAAATGGACCAAAAAAAATAAAGAGTAAAGTGAAAAATGTTGTTCACTGAAGTGCAATAAGCTCTTGTTTAAAATATAAATTAAAACATGGCAAAAAAAAGACAAATAACAAAAAAACATGCTCCATGCTCCTTTTGTCCTGCTGTTTGAATAACACTGGAAAAAGTGACACTTTTCACGGCAGTTAGAAAAATGGGTTTAGGCCTACACAGTATTATGGATTTTTTACTGCATCCAAAGGTAAATAGCTACCTTAAAACAGGATATTGTTATGTTTACAGTGAACACACTGCTTCTGACACAATTCTTACCAGTGATCTGCAGTCATATTGACTCAATGCCCAGTAAGGCATTCCCACTGTTTACTCATTTAAAGCTTTGTAATACTGATGTATGAGCTACTGTTCACTTAAAAAGCCACATGAATTCTGTGATTGATTTGTGAATACACTTGTTAAGACACTTATGATGCCACCAGGTATAGTAAATAAATATTGGGTCCATCCTTTATGAGATCTGTGGCACAATTACCACTAGCAAACCGAATTATAGATCTCGGGGTTGAATGTAGAATTAAAGCGTGAGTATCTTCAAAACATCTGGGACTCTGAAAGCCAAAGACATTGTGTCATACACAAACAAGTATGGTAGTAAAGACATGGTTCATGTTATTATAACCTGCCATAACTTCTAAAAGAAAATGAATAACTTAAACATTTTTAAAAATATCAATGAACCAAAATATCAATGGTTATGTGCACCCAAACAAAAAAATTAATAAAAACTACATGTCACTTAATCATAAATCATAATCAGATTTCATTTTCAAATGGATTCAACTAAAAAGACAAATACAATGGATTGAGCTGGTTTGTTAATTAATGAGAGTTACTACAGACTAAATCTATGTAATTAATTAAAAACATATTAGCTCTCGATTTACTGGTCGATCTACGTTCCTAACCTCACCTATGGTCATGAGTTGTGACCGAAAGAACGAGATGGCGGATACAAGCGGCTGAAATGAGTTCCCTCCGCAGGGTGTCTGGGCTCTCCCTTAGAGATAGGGTGAGAAGCTCGGTCATCCGAGAGGGGCTCAGAGTAGAGCTGCTGCTCCTTCGCATTGAGAGGAGCCAGATGAGGTGGCTCGGGCATATCTGGTTACGATGCCGCCTGGATGCCTCCCTGGTGAGGTGTTCCGGGCACGTCCCACTGGGAAGAGGCCCCAGGGACGACCCAGGACTCGCTGGAGAGACTATGTCTCTCGGCTGGCCTGGGAATGCCTCGGTATTCCCCCAGAAGAGCTGGACGAAGTGGTAGGGGAGAGGGAAGTCTGGGCTTCTCCAATGCAGAGGAGCCACTGCTTTTCTGCATTGAGAGGAGCCAGATGAGGTGGCTCGGGCATCTGGTTAGGATGCCTCATGGACGCCTCCCTGGTGAGGTGTTCCGGGCACGTCCCACTGGGAAGAGGGCCCAGGGACGACCCAGGACTCGCTGGAGAGACTATGTCTCTCGGTTGGCATTGGAACGCCTCGGGATTCCCCCAGAAGAGCTACACAAAGCTGCTGCCCTCACGACCTGACCTCGGATAAGTGGCAGAAGATGGATGGATGGCATATTAGATGATCAAAGATAGTCAGTGTTTGTAACTGTTATGCTGATGTGTGATTTAAAAGTAAACCAAACAGTTGTTAAAAAATAATGTGGTAGTTTGATTTGGTATAAACTGTAGTTCACCTAAATGAAGAAAACTGTCTATAAAAAGAGATAAGATACATGATTAACTTATACAATATATATACACTGTGGTTTATACTAAATATCTGACAGGGAGTATTTGGTCCACTCAGTACAGACAATAATACTACTGCCTCTCTCTCCTCAAGCAATGCTTAGTCACAAAAATGTCTGATCCTGGAAAATTGGCATTGTCCATATTTAGCATATCCTGTTGGCATATCTACAGAAGAGAAATGCATGTTGTTACTTGGGACATCATCAGTAGAGGATATTTGTTGTGTTATTTTTTTCTAAAAATAAAAAATAAAGTAAAATAAAATAAAAGTCTTGTGTTCTTTTGCATTAGCAGCTGAGAAACACCAATCAAATGTGAAAAGGGATCAATTAGTGGGTAATTAAGGGGTAAAGAAGTTCATTTTACAGTACAAACATCAAAAATGAGTCCAGATGAGTACTGCCTTAGTGTGCTGAAGACACTAAAACTCAAACATTTCATTTTGTTTCTTTGCCAGTTTGGCCACCTCCTGCCGAATCGCCTGCACAAGTGCAGAAGTGGAGAGGCTGCTCAGGGGCATGCTGTCCTTGTCCTTCACCACATGTGGCAGGCTTTGCTGGGACGCTGTGCTTGGGGCCACAGGAGGCTGTTCCAGAGACTGCTTATACTCCAGGGGCAGCCTGGTCGGACTACCCTGTGGGTAGCGGGGATGAGGAAAGGCCTCAACATAACCAGGCAGGGGCAACTGGAAAACAAGGTTAACATTAAATCAGTAATACAGCAAGTACATGATTACCTCTTACACAAAATAGGAATATTAGAAGTACATAAATCTTGGTCTGAATAAAAAATTAATGTATTCTTGCTACTTGCTTGTCTTGCATGCAGTAGTGTCTTATTTTGCTAAGTAATCATTTTCTCTTTCACTATAATCTCTAAAAATAATTAAATAGGTGACAGTTAATTCTAGACTTATATAACATGCAAATGTTGTCTTTAAAGGGATTTATTGTTCATGAGGCTTAAAGACACGTTTTTTGAGGCCAATGTGTGACATTGAATTTCAAACTTTGTCCTCCCAAATGTTGACCATTAGTCTGTGAGTCCAACTGAACATTTATGCCAAGATTGACAGGGTTCTCTTAGAGTGTTCTTAATGCTGCAGTGTATAATTTTGTATACACACAAATGCCCACTGCATTCAAACCACTGCAAAATGAGTTGACACAATGGTCGTCGAACCTATCGGTATCGGTATCAGTATAGCAGTGTTTTGTTCCCATTTCACCAACAACATTTCCATGCTTCACAGGGAGTGATATCACCAATGAGGAAGACATTGCATAAACACAACAGCTACATAGTGTGAGTTCCCACAAAATGTTTTAGAGGTAAAAATGTACCTGGACATTCAGTGGGTGCATAATTGCATTTGAATCATGCCAGTAGAACGCCAAGCAAATCAAGTGCTCCCTAAACTGCCTGACTATGAGCCTGGATATTCCAGTCACAGCTGCTTCTATTCCATGCAGCTCCACTGGATGTAACAAATAATAGACTGTTGAAACAAAATATAATGTCTTGAAGAGAGAGAGACTAATTCCTCAGGGGATTGAAGTTCCATATTGCAGCTTTAAGATAACATACACCGCCTGGCCGAAAAAAAGGTTGCTACCAAAAAAAAGGTTACACTAATATTTCGTTGCCTTTAGCTTTTAGCTGCCTTTAGCACTGATTACAGCACACATCCGCTGTGGCATTGTTTCAATAAGCTTCACAAGATTTATTGCCATCCAGTGTTGCATTAATTTTTTTACCAAGATCTTGTACTGATGATGGGAGATTCAGACCACTGCGCAAAGCCTTCTCCAGCACATCCTAAAGATTCTCAGGGGTTTTAAGGACTGGACTCTGTGGTGGATAATCCATGTGTGAAAATAATGTCTCATGTTCCTTAACCACTCTTTCACAATTTAAGCCCAGTGAATCCTGGCATTGTCATCTTGGAATATGCCCGTGCCATCGGGGAAGAAAAAATCCATTGATGGAATAACCTAGTCATTCAGTATATTCAGGTAGTCAGCTGACCTCATTCTTTGGGCACATAATGTTGCTGAACCTAGACCTGACCAACTGCAGCAACCCCAGATCATTGCACTGCCCCCACGGGCTTGTACAGTAGACACAAGGCATGATGGGTGCATCACTTCATCTGCCTCTCTTCTTACCCTGATGCTCCCATCACTCTAAAATCGGGACTCATCAGACCTCATGACCTTCTTCCATTGCTGATGAGTGGTTTTCTTAAGGCTACTCAGTCTTAATCTCTTGAGTTCCCTTCACATTGGGCATGTGGAAATGCTCTTACTTTCACTATTAAACATAGACCTGAGTTCTACGATTTGATTTCACCAAACAATTAAGTGATTGCCAATTAAAAATCCCGAATGATTGTGATTGGCAATCACTTACAGTAATTGTTTGGTGAAATCAAATCTAATTTTGGTAGTTTCTGCAATCTCCTTAGATGTTGTCTCTGCTTGATGCATGCCAATGATTTAATCCTTCTTTTTTAACATCTTTTCCACGGGATGTGTTTTTCGACATGTTTGTTTAAGAAATGAGAAGCTACTCAGTTCAGATCAGTTGGGGTTAAATAACTTGTTGCCAGATGAAAGAAAATAAGCTGTTACATATTTGCTTAGTTAAATCCTGGTGGTAACTTTTTTTTTTTTTTTTGGCCAGGCAGTGTATTTACAAGTAAGAAGTTTGCAAGGTCAGTGCAACCTTGACTTGTGATCACCCAAATCTAATTATTCATCCTTGGGCTTCCTTACAGAGTCTGCCCACTGTGGTGGCACATCCTCAGGTTCAGGTGGATAGGACATCCATGACGGACTGTGGTAGGAGGTCGGTGGTGTGGAGAGAAAGTATTCTGAGTAGCCAGACCTGGAGGCTGGGATGGCATAGACTGCTGTTATTGGGTTTCCTGGAGAAGAGAGAGGCGAAAGTGATTAAGATGACCTTTTTATATTTATTTAAACTAGTCTTATTCTTGACAAGAGAATGTTGGAACACAAACAGTCAGTTCCTTGTAGGTTTACCTGAGTAGTTGGATAGAGGCTGGTCTGAAGTGATAGATGGAAGTGCTGCTCTGGTTGTTGGCCCATATGAATTGCTATCATGGTGACTCTGCAATTCAGTGACAGACGTATCTGAACTCCGTCCTTTAGGCCCCAAGTCAGAAGTGGAACTGAATTGTACAGAGATTGAAAAGATTTGGGATGAATATCTTTATTTTTTTCTGGCATATTTTAGCCACAGCAACTCCTTAGGAACACAGGGTACAACAGCTAACAAATTCATGAATTCTATTAAATAATACAAAACAAACAGACACAATATAATTGAAAAGGCACAAACATAGACTTGTTGCAAAACCAAACCTGCGTCACTAGAGGGCAGACATGTTCTGTGTGAACAAGTGAGTACCTTATTAACATTCTTGCCAGCTCTCAATGCACTTGTTCAATATTAAAATTTATACAAGGCCTAATAGCACCCGGGCCACAACACTTTACCTAGTGAATATCTAATCCCTGAATATGAATTTGAATGTGGATTAATGTGGAACATCTGATGGCCTTTGAGATTCTGCAGATAGCGTAATGTATGGTTGTGTGCGAGCACGGGTGTGTGCATGCGCACATCTTATTCTGCATTACCGTCTAAGGGATTTCCCCGGAGGAGGTCCAGTGCGAGGAGGTAAAGGTGGAGGAGAATCCATAGCCATCTCAGGGAGCTGGGTGAAGCGAAAGGCCTTTAACAGAGAATGAAAGGCATTTAAGGTGACACCGACTCTGTCACAGTTGTCTGGAGAAGCGACTCAGTGTAATCCCACTCACTGGTTTAGGCAGACTGCACTGATACACATCTGCACCGTAAGATGGCACCCATTGCAGGACTCCCCGTCCACAGCTCATTGTGCCTGGCGCACTGGTCACCACATCTGCGTAAGGGAGGGGAGGTGGTGCTGGTGTAGGGTTGTAGTGGTCAGGAGGTGGTTGGTGGTGGTGGTGGTGGTGGTGGGACTGCCTTCCAGATGTGGACTGTCCCCCTGAAGCCAGGCTGAATGCCTCTTCCAGCAACAGGTGCATCTGCTGCCGCACTTCATCAATTGATGGCTGCGAGCTCAGAGTGGATGTCTCTGAGTGGCCTTTCAAGCCCCGGCCGTACATGTAACCCCGAGGCCCCATGAGACGGTCAATGTTTGTCTCCTCAATCAATTCAGGCTCAGTCTAAAACATACAGCAACATTTTAGTAAGAGGGAGGACATTTTTAAATGTCCTAATACTTTTTTGTGTTTTCCTAACAGTTTTTTTGAAAACAGAATTTGCAAATGATTTACAGAAATGCACTCCAGAAAACACAGAATAAAAAGGTACATTTGAAAGTAGTTACATATACAGCATTTATATGTGCTGTAGCATTAAAAGTTCTACCTGCACTTTTCTTTACCAACAATGTTTCACTTTCAATTTCAAAAAACTTTATTTGTCCCTAGGAGGCATTTAGTATCAGCCAATGTTCACCTTATTGACTCTCAATGACCATCGAGAAACCCAACAACATTAGCTGAAAGAGACACCAATGTTTGTGAAAGAATATTCTAACTAGTTGAGTAAGAAGCCATAAAGACTAATCTGTCTCTGCTTGTAAGTGAAGCTAATGTTAAATGACATTTCATAAAGCTGTATATGGATTTTTGATTATTTAAAGATAGTGTGAAAGAGACTTTAAGGTACATTTCAAACTACAAATGTAAAACAAACAAAACATTGGTGTCATTATCAGTATCAGCTCTTGTACAAACTATTTAACATCTTTAATGTATCGGCCAAAAGAATTCTCAGCTGGCTAATCATTTAATTTAAATTGTTCTTCTTTTTTCTCTTTTTTTAATTCAAGAATATATTTAGTGCAATCTTTATCCTTCCTATCTCTCCTGCATATTCATTACCTAGAATCATTTACTTGCACTTTCACTTTATCCTTTCTGTCCTTTCCTCACATCACAAGTTCTTGTATTTTTTTTACAAAACTTCTCTTTCCCATCTTGTGTCCATTTATACGTTCCTTAAATCTAGTGATAAATGAATATGAGTAGTGGCTGCCCTACATCCTGTACGAATGGACTGTGGCCTCATGAGACCTAGCATAGTGCATGTCATAAATCAGCCTCTGCGCAACATGAAACGACTGAGACTTGCATCTGCAGAGACAAGGCCTGCAGCCACACTGGTCCAATGTAATCAACATGGAAAGGGGATGTGAAAAATGAACTGTGGAGCTTGCACTGCCTTTTGTGCCATATTATAGCAGAGCCCAATATGTGGCTACACTGAGTTTAGCCATAGTACACAAATCAACAAAGAGTTGTGATAATGGGAGGCTGAAATGAAGAAAACACAATTAATTAGGTCAATCTCAATTTGTTGAGGGTTTAAAGAGCCTTTTGCAATCTAAATGTATCAAGTGTACATGTTGAGAACTGGCATATTGCTGATGATGGCACCACAGTGCACACTCACAAGCACTTGGTATTTCTGCATGAAAATAAGATATTTTTTCAATTGATATCTGACTAGTAAGTGTCAGTGGTTAAATGTTGTTTGGTCAATAATTTCATTCTCATAATATTTAGTTGAATTTAGTTTCATATTGTTCACCTGTGTAGTTTGCCTTGCTTCACTTTGTAGCTTTCATCTGTGTTTTTTTGTGTTTGTTTCCTATGACTCGATACCTCCCCTCCTTTTACTTTTTATTCTTGGTGTTTCCCCTTGTTGCCAGTTCATTTATTTTGAAGAGAAGGGTCTGTTTTGCATGTTGCCAGAGCATTGTTGTAACAATTTTTAGATACACTTCAGCCACTTCTACATTGAAATACTTGCTGCTTACTTTATTAAAAAGACAAATTAGAATGTAAACCCTCTTGAAAAATATTTCGTTCGTTCAGATTTATACACAGAACCATAATGGAGCAATCAAAAAGGGGAGGCATAAAGCAGTCATCCTGAGATACATTATGTATCAGGATGACAGGACCTGATAAATTTGAACTCTTTAATTATGAATGAACCACTTCTTTGGCTAACTCTGGCTTACTTGCAACCACACCTGAGCAGAATACATCAGATCTCTCACTCAGTTGCTGCACTGTCTCTTCAACTGGGTAATTACTGAAGTGAAAACAGTAGCATCAGCTTGTGTTAACAACATTTTACTCTTAAATATTTGAAAATCATGACACAGTGACCAGTGTATCTGAATGGCCATGTAATATACATTTTTAGGTATTATGGTATGGAAGCATGTTACTTCTGATATAGATGTGAAACACACATTTTGTTTTTATCTGAAAATGTTGTTTTCAAATGAAAACATATATTGTTATCATATATTGTTTAATGCAAATAACTTCAAATGCATCTTTCCAGAAATGAGGTGAGTGGATGATGCAATATGACTCACATCATAGCCGCTGTTGCGAATGCCTCTTCTTGGTCTCTCCCTCATAACAAGCAGGTCCATCTCTGTTCCCCCAGGACTGGGACTGCTAAGACTCTGTCTGCTGCGATAGGCTGTCTGCCCTATCTGGGAGTGCCTGTCAATTAGAGTGAGAAGCAGAGGGAGTTAGACCTGAGGTGTTTATTAAATTCAAACATTCAATTACTTTTTTAGTTTTAGTGTGCCAGCAGTAAAAGGGACTGGGAGGAGGGAAAATCTGGTATAATGAATGAGAAATGATGAACAAGATTTGCAGAAGTACCTACTTTCCTTTCAGAGAGTTATGTAATCTGAGATATTTCATAATGTGAATGAAAAAAAGGTCTGTATATTTGATGGTAAAGTGTGGGCATGAGGGCTTACTGTCAAAAATGAATATACTGCTCATATGTACATGTATATTTGCATAAATATTGTTCTCAGCTGCAATGAACCTCTTGGTCAAGTCGGCGGAAAAGCAGAGGTGCATTGCTAGCAAATGGCGTTCAGCAGGCTCCAGTCAGGGCATTTATGGATGACCTAAAAATAACTGCAAGATCAGTCCCATAGGGTCAGTGGATTCTGGAAGATCTATGCAAGGCCATTACAGGTGCCAGGATGGAATTCAAGCCATCAAAGTCCAGGAGCCTTGTGCTGAGGAAAGGACATGTCCAGGACCAGTTCCGCTTCAATTGGCTTGACAACAGCGCCCAGTTGGTTTGCCAAGCAAAATATCACCATCCACGCAAGACAGAAGTGGACACCAAACAGAGCTGTTGCAGAAGCGGAGGCAAGACTACCTCATAAGGACATCGTGAGGTCTGTCAACCAAGGCAGGCTCGGCCTGGTGAGGGATGCCAATAGCAGGGAGCAGCACAGCCTTGTCCAGGAAGAGTTACGCTTGGTAGAGGAGGAAAATCGACAAGCAAGGGTAGTGGCCATGAAAACGCAGGGGAGGTGGTCATGCTGGGATCGTGTCCAAGGCAGGTGCTTGGGGTGGAGGGATATGTGGGGCATGGACGAGAAGCAGATAAAATTTCTTCTGTGCTTCACATACAATGTCTTGCCAACACCAAAGAACCTCCACCGCTGGGGGCTGGCTGAGAACCCAGGGCATACACTGTGTGGGAGACCAGCAAGCCTAGAACACGTACTGTCATCTTGCCAAGCGGGCCTGGCCAATGGCAAGTCTAAGTGGAGGCATGACCAGATACTGGCTGAACTTGCTTCAGGTCTACAGGAGGAGAGGAGGAAAGCCTGCAACGTCCCAAGGACAACAGGGACCCATCTCATCAAGTTTGTCAGGGCAGGGGGGAGCTCTACATAAATAAGCATGGCTTTTTTGCAAAGCCTAAAAGGAAATATAATTTTTATATTTTTTATATAATTTATTTTGCACAATGAAGAAAATTGATATCCACAGCTGAAGTGCCTTTAGTATGTGAAATATAATGTTAATTTCACTACAGGAAATACTTATGACCTCTGATATATCGGCATAGAGTATATCATGCATCCCTAACACCAGATGTGCTTTGCACAAATGAGAAAAAACAGATGATGGAGGGGTTAAATTTAGAATGAAACAGCAGAAAAAAAAGATGCCAGTAGCCAGTAAATCAAGTTTTTTTTTTCAGTGAAAACTGGGTCCTGGAAGCCAAGAAAAAGTGCAGGAATTACAGGGGACCAGTTTAAATGTGGATTTCTTTTGCCATCACATTGAGCATTCAGTTTTAACATCATAATAAAAAAGTCTATTTTATCTTAAGTAATCTTTGTAATCATATATCAAAGGCAATATGTGAGAATAGTCTTGAGGTTTTTGCACAGTAAGAATCAAGACAGTTTGTAAGTATGACAAAAGAGCAATGTAAAAATCACTGAATGGTGACAAGATACATATCAGCAAACATGCTCTAAAGTGATGACTTCGGCTGAGGGAATGTGTGTTGTCTGTGTAGCTGATTAACCACACACTATAAAATTCTTATCGTGCTCAACAGTATGGGAGATAAATAAGAATAGCAACACTACTCATCATAACTTACAGTATACGCGAGTCTCAAATCAAACATTGCTCAGCTTTAATGGGTGCATGTTAATCTGGTGTGGAAAAGACTGTTGTACTTGACCTAAATCTGTAACATCCAAACATAGTCCATTCTTGTGTGACAACCTTGTCTCCTAAAAAAATACACTCCCACAAATAAAGAGCATTTTGTAAGAGATACATAGAGTATAATAACTGAAATGATTGTTTACAGGTCTTAACATTGACATTGTTGTGTCTTAACTGCTTCTGGTGCTTTTGGCATTTTTAAGAAATGAACATGATGATATATGAGATAATTTGATAATAGATGACACAATTTCTTTCAGTATCAATATAACAAAAGGGTCATTATATAATCAATATTATATTTGTGTACTGTAAAAACATAATTTGAGATAGAAGACATTGCTATGAGAGTTTTGCTTTAGATTTGTGAAATGTGAAGAATTTGGCATTTTGGTATTTTCTGTCCGTATACAATACTGTACGTTTAAAACAATAGTTATACAATTAACTCTGTCTTCAATTTCCACACAGGAACAAAACTAAATCTTTAAATAATTGATATTTATCACATTAATTATCAATATCAACTTATGTGAAACTTTTTAAATGTGATCATGTTTTTGCCAGATCATCCAGCCCTAATTATGGTTCTTCCCAATTATGGTGGTTTGTTGCATGGCAGACATCTGGTGGATGTCGCACTTGTCCCTGAAACAGAAGCCGGACAGACCCTCCACATTGGACAATTCAACAATTTGCCAAACCTGTTATCTTTCATATGGAAACTCATGACTAAACACATATACCTGATGGGTCTGTAACTGAGTAGTAAGAAAGGATAAAGACAAAGTAAGAGGCAACTGCAATAATTGGCCACGTGTGAAACCTAACCAGCCAGTACTGACAGTTTGTATGAGAAATCTCCTACACAACCTTATGTAAGCATGAATTTTACTTCCTGTTTACTCAGAGCAAAACTGTAGGTTCCACTTGCTTCCCCACTCTCCCCTCACCTCCTGTGAGACTTGACAAAAGTGGAACCTCGCTCATCATCAGGCTCCAGTGGTCTGCCATGCTCACCGGCTGCCCTCTCATGGCCTTGCCGCTGCCTCTGTGCCAGCACTCGACTGCTGCTGCTGCCATCGGTGGAGGGGAAGTCATAATACCCCTTCCTCTTAGCCTTCAGTCTAAGCTTGTTCCTGTAGTGCTCGATGTCAGACTTCTGCTTCAGAGCCAGGTTCACCTGCAGAGAAGAAAAAGCGCAGGATGCAAAACGAACGTGTGGAGATCAGGATGGAAACAGACACAAGGTTCTCCACGCTGTGTGTGTTTTGAGACTCTTATGCAATCATTGAGAGAGATGTAATACATGTTTAACAAAAGAGTTCAAAATTATAGATGGAATGTAAGAATAATAAACACAAAGAATGACCAACATGCCCTACATCATGTTATTGAACCAACTGTGTACACATTTTTAACTGTGCACTTTACTCCAAATCTTGTATTATGAATTTTCTAGGGAATACATTCAAAATAAGTGTAAACAATTTTTAAATATAGAAGTGGCAAAAATGTGCTATGATAAGTAAAGAAAAATGCCCTTCGAAAGCTTTAAACACTTGCATGCATTATATTTTGAACTGATCTAAATCTACTTTTGCAAATGATGCAACTACATTTAAAACTATTTTTTCTGCTCTGTATCCAATCAATCCAGTCCAAATGAATCCACTTTATTTATAGAGCACATTTAAAAAACAACACAGTTGTCCAGTGTTGCACAGTAACATTAAAATGCCATAAACACAAGTAAAATAAATGTAAAAATTAGAAAGTTAAAAATTAGAAAATTAAAAAGTAAAATTAGAACTAAAAAAAAACAGCAGTTCTGCAAATGGCCATCAGCTCATGCTGTGCCAAAGGCCAAAGAGAAGAAGTGTGTTTTAAGGCGAGTTTCAAAAACAGAAGGTGAAGGGGCCAGTCTAATGTTGATTGGCAGCTTCAGCCTAGTTTTAGGTACAGTCAGAAGCAGCTGATCAGCAGATTTGAGAGACCATGATGGAGCATAGCGCTGAAATAAATCAGAGAGGTATGGTGGAGCAGGGCCACGTAGACATTTAAAAGCAAACAAAATGATTTTAAAACGAATCCGAATCCAAAAACAAATAGTTGAGTAAGGGGTATAATAAGAGGAGTTCGAGGTCTTTTGAGCAGTTAAGGTGTATATTTTTTACTAAAGAAGTATCTCAAGAATGCATTAGCTCCTCATTCCTACAAAAGAACAAAAAATGAAGCAAAAAAATGTTAGTGTGAAAAAAAAAGATTTTGGCCAGATTTGAAAGTATTTCCTCATTTATTCTAAAAATATCTCATTCTTAAGAGCAGGATAGCTTCAGCCACTGCTGTCACCAGCACAGGGCCCTAACAATAGGTTAGTGCACACATAGTATGATTTCTTTTTGTTTTGTACAGTATATGTGTCTGTATGATCTCTACAATTGATGTGTGCATGTTCATCACCTCTCCATTGACTATGGCTGAGTCCTGGCTGCGGTCAGATGATGCAGGGTGCGAGTAACTTGGCTGACCCACCACAGGCTTTATTGAAATGAGCTGCAGGGAGCCAGAGGAGGTGTCATATGGATCTGCAGAACAAAGAGGAAGTTCAGACTACAAATACCTCTGATTATTACATTGTCATTCAGAGCAGAACAAACTCTCCCCGTCACACATCATTCCCACCCCTCTGTCACTGTCTTCACCTTGTATCTCTGTGACATGAGTCGTCTACATCAGCAAATGAAGTGGTAGAGACAGTAGATCACAAAAATGGTTTTGGCTTATAGCGTTCTGGCAATGCATCTCTGTGATTGATTGTAGAAGCTGATTTTGCACTTTTAGTCCTAATCTAACATGAGACAAACTAGATTCAATTCTGGATTCCATCAATTTAGCTGATGAATTATTCAAATCCATCCATTAAGTAAATCATAATCTTGAGCCTGAAGTCCAATTCAGAGCATTTTAATTTAATTAATTTAACTCACATCCCTGTACATTTTGAACAATTAGCATGTGATGTAAAAATCCATATGGTCCTGCAACTTTAGCTGAATGTGTGCTTGAGTATATATTTCTGCCATTTCTGTATTCTGCCGTAATATAGTGACAGTGCCTTTTCCTGTTTTGTGCATGAGAAACTGAGAGGTTTAAAAAAGTATGACACCAGAAGGGAACTGTGAGCAGTTTTTGGCATTTGTGACACACCTGACCTTGCCTACAAAGAAGCTGTAAAATGAATTATTTGCATTAGCATACGACTCTTACCATCCCTCTTGTGCGACTCCTCCTTTGTCAGTTTCTGCTGTGCTGTGACTTTCGGCACTGTCAAGCCCCTGCCGGAATTCAGCTTCTCTGATTCGTTGCTGATGACGGAACCGTCTTCACTCGGCAACTTGCTGCAAGTAACCATAGCAACAGTAAAAGGTGGTGAGCTCTCAGAAGGCTGGGCACACAGCCAGGTTATGTCATTCCTCCCTTTAACAACCCCAACTTCCTCTCTCCCTCTCTCAAGCCTCCACCAACCATAATATAATATAATTTTTATTTATTTATCTGTGTGTTTACATTAAGAACATTATTACATACTGCCTGTTAGTTGAATTGAGACAGTTCAGTACTTAAATTTAGTATGCACTAGTTTTAGTACAGTGTGCTGGTTTTATAGTACAAGGGCCTTTCTGCATGGAGTTTGCATGTTCTCACTGTGTGTGCATTAGTTTTCTCCGCGTTCTCCGGCTTCCTCCCACAGTCCAAAAACATAGACAGCTGGGATTAGACACCACTGCCCCTGAGACCCTCATGTGAAAGATAAAGTAGTAGAAGATGAGTGAGATAGTGTTTGTGTGTGTACAGTGTTTATATATTTATCGGTACATTTGCATCAACTAAATAAATTCACGGGTCATTACCTCAAATGTATTACTCTTTTCAAAACCAGCTTGGGCTCATGTACTGGGTTACAGGAGAACTGGTTTTTCCATGGTGGACAAACAACTGCTTTACCCAATTCTTGTTTCACAAGCTTCAAATACTGAACTGTTGTAAAAATTAAAGCTGATCAAGCCACAGCTCAGAGGGCCACAGGGCTTACAGTGGCATCAAAGCACCATTGTCTGGTAAAAATGATAAGAGTATGGGGACACACTGGAAAAGTGCTGCAGGGAGCTGGCTCCATGCAACAGTAACAGACTGGTCAAAGACATTTAATGTGTAAAAATTAAGCAGGGTTCATGCAGGTTTTAAGTACATAATAAAAATGTAAATCTAGTGTGAAGTACAACAGATCTGAATGAATGTCAGAGACCCAGAATTAATTATTACTAACTGTATGCACTTCAATTGGTTGCTTTTCGGCCAATAAATTTGTTCATATCATATTGTTATTTTATTGTATATTGTGTCTAAGCACAATTTGTTAAAATAAAAATAAAAATTACAATTACAAAGCATATTTAATCTTTTCATGCATGATGTAAGTTCAACACAATTCCAGAAAAGTTGGGGCGTTTTAAAGTTCTATTCCCAGTAGAACATAAACAATATATCATATGTTGAAACTGAGACATTTTACCATTTCATGAAAAATATTAGCTCATTCGGAATTTGATGGCAGCAACACATCTCAAAAAAGTTGGCACAGAGCAAACAAATGGCTGCAAAATAAGTGGCACAAATCAAAAAACAGCTGGAGGAGCCTTTGACAAGCAATTAGGTTAACTGGTGACAGGTCAGTAACATGACTGGGTATAAAAGGAAAGATGTGAAAGATCTGTGGCAAACTGCATTTAAAAATTGAACAATTTTTCAGAAAAATGTTCCTCAACGTAAAATGGCAGAATGGAAAACTGTTCTGTGGTCAAAATTTGAAAATCATTTTGGAAGCCATGGATGCTGTGTCCTGTGGACTAAAGAGGAGAGGGACCATCCAGCTTGTTATCAGTGGACAGTTCAAAAGCTTGCATCTCTGATGGTATGGGGTTGTAATAGTGCCTAGTGTGGGCAGCTTACACATCTGGAAAGACAACATCAATGCTGTAAATTATTTTAGCATGTTTGTTAAATCCAGCAAGTTTGTTAGGTCCAGCATAGAGCTGATTGAAAAAACATTAAAAGAAGCTAATGATGAAACACTGATTACATTTGCGCTCATAAAATCTTAGGGACCTTCAAGACCAATAGTTCACTAAACCATACATGAACAACCTTTGCTGCCTCAGGAGGCTCCAGGGCCGTTACTGCAGGACCTTTACTCCATAGACTGCCAATTGTGTCACACAAATATCCTTGGATCTCATTGTCCAGCATGGCTTTAAAAAATTTGTTTACTTGTTGAATTGACATGATTAAAAGTGGCAGTTACTATCAGAAACACTACCACTGACTGTCAACCGAAGAAACAGTTAATTTCACCTGCCCGTAGCAAACACTGTCATTCAGCATCAGGGTACAACAAGGACCGGCAACAGGGCAGGAGGGATATGAGTGTTTTAGTTAGTGTTTTACTGGCCAAACCTCACCTCAGTACCCAGGAGATTTTTGAAAACGCAAACATACTCTTAACAAATAAGTTACTGTCTGGATGATCGCTGTCAGTCTTTTGTAGAATATTTATGCGCATTGTGTCACTGACTATATCATGTTAGTGAAGAAGAAACATGTTTCCCTCTGACATACTAACATGTTATTAAAGAGGACATTCAGTGGAAAATCAAATTTCAGATGTTTTTTGGTGTGTCCTCGTGTCCCTCAATTAGTTTTTTTAAGTACCACAATAAACACTTCAGCCACTTCTGAGAAAGAAGGGCTTCTCTGTTTACCTGAGCTCGAGCAAGCGGTTTTCAAAAAGTCGAGTTTAATTATGCAGCACATTTGACATGCAAGGAGCACCCCCCCACCGGCTACTCCCGGTCATGAAGAATCACTTCCACCATTACAACTATTGTATCTGTTGAGAGCTACATGTCTCAGAAGAAAGGTTCAGTTCATTGTTGCTCTGTTGCTGGTTGTCAAAAACAACACCAGACGCTTCATAGACTCCCTTCTAATGAGGAACAAAGAGCAGAGTGGATATCTTTCATTTTTGATAGTAATATCCCTGCTAAGCTTCCTGAAATGCTGTTTGTTTGTAGCAGCCACTTTGAAGTGAATAGTTATACAAACTTTGGGCAATACAACGCGGGACTCATCAGCAGGAAGCAGCTCCAACAATCTGTAATGGATTTCCTGAAGGCAATGTAAGTATTTCCAAATGAAGTAATAATGTCTTTGTGACTTGACTGCTTCTTGTCTTGAATAGCAATAGCTAACAACGGCTAATTGCAGCCGCATTTGAAAGGCAGCGTGTGTGTTCGCCTTTTCTGTTTGTCTCAGTAGCGGTAGAAAATGAGTGAGTGAGAGTGAGCGTTTGTCTCAGCTCCATATGATACTGTTTACAAGCAAAATGCTGCACAACTTGAGAGAAAATGTGTGTGTTTTTGTGTTGTTTTGCCGGTGTCTTGGTTAGCACATACACTAACCACTTTGCAGCAGGCAGAGATTGTGTGTGCTTTCTGTTTGTCTCTGCTCGCTGTTTTAAAAGTGAACCGCTGCATGAGCTGTGAGAAACCGTGTGCATGGGGAACAACTTATACTAAAATGCTTTATTTGACATGTAAATGAAACCATGCAGCCACTCAAACTACGGTTTGGGGGGGGGGGCGAAGCACTGCACAGCAGTTAGTCCACTCGTAGCTGGCCAATCACAAGCGAGTGGGAATGCACTTGGTAGCTGGCCAATCACAAGAGACTCAGTGTTCTGGGGGGCGGGCATTAGCTCCAAAACAGAGTGCCTGTTCAAATGCTGTCAGGGATGAGCAATAAACTTGAAGAGACTATGAGGTTTTTGACCATAAATATTATTTAGTTTATCTTAATAGACATCAGTAATTTCGATTTCTGGTTTAAAAAGACCATTCTATGTGACCTTTAAGTGTACCGTAACATCTTCTGCTGACTGTATTAGCTGGGACACACAGAGACTCCCTCACTGAGTGAGTGATTCAGTCAATATGTGTCTGACTCTGTAGTGAGTGAACAAATCACTTTTACTCGCCCGCTGCCACTGGCTGCTGTCTGACTCGAGTCACAGCAGAGCTCAGCTGAACTGTGAGATGAATGAATCGTTTCAGTAAGTGACTCACTTCAGTTCATTAACTTAAATGATTCGTTTCTTTAAACGAATCATTTGCAAACAAACCAACACTATTGGATAAAGATTTTCTGTCAGACACATGTCACCGTATGATGACGTACTATATATAATTACAGAGAAAATACCTTTTGTGTTTATCAGTGATGAGGCTTTTCTTATGGGCAGTTCCATCTTGCTGCAAGGCCTTTTCTAGTGAAAGTGGTGTGTCCCTTATTTTTAGTGACATCACTAACGTGTCCTGACTGACAGGAAGGTTCTCCTCATCTCCGCCCTGTTGGCCCAGGTGCTGCTTGGCAAAGTCAAATCCTTGGACTGGCTGATGGAGAGGGGGAGAGAAAATGAGGAAAAAGGGACGTTATAAGGACATTAATTTACTTTCATATATCTGTAATTACAAATAAACAACACTGATAGCAGAGAGGAGAGATATACAGTACATAAGTGACCCTTTAATCTACATCTCAAAACATTCTAAAAGTGCATATCTTTAAGATATGTCCAGAGGATTTAAGAAACTGGACTGGGATGGATGTGCTGCTCTGTTTTGAGGTAGATAAGCAATGCCTTTTTTCACCCTCTTCCAAATTCTTGTCAATTACACACAGTGGACTATGACAGATGAGTTTACAGACTTGCACAGAAAATGTCATAATAAAGTGAAAAGTTAGTGAGAGTAAGGGGGTGGAGAAAGAGGTCTAATGGTGTTTTCTGAGCCTGTTCCTCTAAAAAGAGTTTATGGAAAAAAGTATAGAGTTCAAATGAGTTCAAAACATGTAGAACGAGAGAGAGAGAGAGAGAGAGAGAGAGAGAGAGAGAGAGAGAGATTTATGACCATTGTGATCATAAATTGCAAAATCAATATGTGATACTGGACTCCCTTGTACATTCACTCTTCCTAAAGCACACGCAGTGATATATACTGTACATACACCAAGCAGTAACCCACAGTGATGTCATCCATTGGTTTGAGAATTGCCATTCTGAAGTCTTGAGGAGACCCAGATGTAACCATATTTGGAGGAGCAGTGGTAAACTTGACTCTGCGCTCATCATTTATCTGATTAAATGTTACCATAATGAACAAAATGCACATCCTGTTGTATTTAAGAACACCTGAAACTAGTGACTGAGACCACTAACATCAAGAAAATGATAACTGACTGAGATTTAGAAAACTATGACACAGCATTTACAGTAAATGGAATTTCCTTGTCCTATAGACGTGTACATGCTAGGTTTAGGAATACTATTATCAGTGTCAATATATTTTAACTATTCTTTTTAAGAATTCACCAAGATTTTGAGATTAGTAGTTAGAAATAACTGACAATACACAGGCTAACAATGCTCTTCAAATAAGATAAAATTGAGGTGATAACATGATGAGAGAGTTTCTGTGATAATAATAGCCCTGAGAGCAGCACAGAAGCTGCTTCCACGTCCACGGAAGAATTCTCTCTAATGAAATTCACTAAATAAAACACTGAGTGAGCTTGCTGAGTGCTATACTCTGCATTTTCATTACTCTACAGTAGTGTATAATGGCAGACCACTGATACCACAAAAAACAGTGGACACAGAGGTGGAGAGATAACTTAGATTGGGACATTTTGGTGCCATGAAATAATGATAGATATATTCTTGACACAAAACAAAGTTTCGTACTCACACAGACACATCTTCTTGAAAAGCTGGCATTCATATCAACCGCTCTCTGTGAATTATTTATCTGGAGAAAGCCATAAGAAGATTCTTTCATACCAGCTCTTCAGTGCTATGAAATCTCCTTGTGAAAGGTTTGTTACTCTAAAGTGCCATAGTATCCTTTGTTTCCATCAGCACAGCAGGATTTATTAAAATGTAACACAGGTGATGTTTGCACGGAATCCCATTGAAATCCTACTGTCGGCACTGTTGAGCCCTGAGGATGAAAACCGAGATGACTAATGAGAGTAAACAAAGAGAAGCAGATACCTGGTGATAATAGCCCACATCTCTGCGATATGCCATCTAAAAGAGAGAGGGAGAGAAAATGGTTTGAACAGTGTGTGTGTGTGTGTGTTCTTGTATTTGTTAACTGTTTAGGACCTTTTCTGGCATAAATACTGGCCTAGTAAGGACCAGAAGTCCTCACAGAGACCAATACCTGGTCCCAGTGAGGCAGTGCTTGATTTCCAATGATCTGGTTAAGTTTAGGATTAGGATTTAGATTCTGTTTAGGTTAAGATTAGGCACTAACTGGTTATGATTAAAGTTAATCTTAACACTTTTTTTACGCTGTCCAAATGAATGAAAGTCCTAAGAGGAATAGTTGCACAAACCTGATTGTGCACGTGTGTGTGTATGTGTCTGTGGTGTTCAATCAGACTATGAACCTTCCCCACAGATATCACTGTACTTTCATCAGTCAAAATAAATACAATACCTATGCATCTTTCATTTACTACTGAAGACATCTTACTCATTATATACACAGTCGGTTTGTTTATAGACATTTCACAAATGGAAAGTTTACCCACTCTGCTGTGTGCCAGCTGACCACTCTCAATTTTCAAAAGCTGTGCTAAAATATTTAAACAGATGACTATCACAATAGTGCATCAATAGTCCCAACCCTATGATATGTATTTAAAAATGTCAAAATGAATTTCAATTGAAAAATTCACACAAATCCTTGCTTAAAAAATTCACTCATGCATTTTTAATTGAAGACTTCCATCACTCACATAGACTATACCACACATACTGCATTCTTTAGTTTTTTAAAGTTAAATATGCCCACTTCAGGGCTACAACTAATAATTATTTTCATAATGTTCATGCTCATAATGTTGTCAAGGTTTAGAAAACAAATTAAAATGCCCATTTTAAATTTTAAATTTTTATACAGAACAATATTTTTTGTCTAGCCAAAATATTATTACATTGTTAGTATGAAATACTAACTAATCTATACAGATTTGTTTGATGTGTCATTTTCGGGTACTTCACGATCGACAAGCAGGTAAGGAAAGACAGAAACCTTTGCCCGGGGGTTGAGGTTGCCGATGGCATCAGCTTTGAAGTCATTTTTGTTCTTCCTACACAACACGGCTGTGATGATGATGATTATTAGTGTCACAACAGAGATGGGGGCCAGCACTGCAGCGATTATCCACAGGTTATTAGGAGGGTTCTTGACCACAGCTGAAAAACACAAGACATTTCACAACATCCAAATTAAGCTACGGTTTGTAATTTGTTTCTGAGGCATTTTATCTTAACAACGTAATATACAATTTCTGCCACTAGAGGTCTTTCAATCAAAACAATGACAAGCAGTGTGAGCTCATGGTAAGTGTTGTCTTGTTGGCTTATTGAGCTTCAGCAAGAAGGAGCAAACGGCAGCGAGCAGTTGTGATCAGTTATTGACAAATACACTAAACAGGAAAAACGAAGGACTTAGGCTAAATAGTAATACGGAAGATTTCCTTCCTGACATTTCCTAGAGATTTTGCCATGGAAGTTACAGCAGAGATGCATAATTGGATGACATCATTAAAAGGCAACCAATATGAAATGGTCTGTTAGCTTGTATAGATATATGGATTTCCATAGAATAGTATTGATTACTGTATGTTCACTAATCAATTATATAACATTGATATATATATTATATTTTAAATAGCCATCATTAAAACAGACAGAAGTACATCATCATTTCATTTGGACCACGCTGAATGATTTGTTGTTTGTCCCTAACTGGCCTGTCTCCCTGCTCTCACAGTGCCTGACCTGAAAAGCATTGTGCTGAGACAGACGATAACCTGATAGCTTAAGAACAAGTTACGGAAAAATGGCAGAGAATGGGCAGCCAAAATTCCAATTTCCACTAGACACAATGAATACCAGTGGTTTGGGGATAAAGCTTTGACGGGATCAGGCAGCATCAATTGTTCTTTTTGTGTCGGCTAATATTGCTTTTATGGAATTACCAACCCTAACTTTTAACTCTAAAAACTAACAGTCAGCTGACTTGTTCGATTGAAGCATAATGTGCTTATCCCGCTGAAATGTGCAGAAGCATCTGTTACACCCACACTGTGTGACACTTCAGATAGATCCACCTGATATACCGTAAGCCTGATTCAGCTTTTATAGGCAACAATCTGTAAGAGAATGCAGCACACTCTCCCTCCCACCCTCTCTCTCGAACATCTCTGTCTCATTCTCTCCCCTCTTCACAAAGCAGTGGGCACTGCTGCAGCCCAAACAAACACTGTCCTACAGGCAGGAGTGTTTCAAAGAGAGCAAAGAGCTTTTTCAAGCTATTTCCTATTTCCTCATCTCCCCAGCACCATATCCATTATATATTTTGCTTTGCATGCTGTGCTTACGTTCTGCTTGCAATTGGACAAAGTAGCCCAGAGTGAGGGCCATGGTCTGAGAATCCACAGTGTTCAGGACCTTGGCAGCTGATGTCCCCAGTAAAGGCATACCATATTGCTGAACATAGTAGGTCATTTCTGCAGGATTCTTCAACCCCGGAACTCTACGGATGCTCACCATCTGATTGGAATGTTAAAAAAACAGGGTTCACATTGTTTCCATAAACTGCAGTATAACGTACAGTACACACTGTATCTGGCAACCGATCTCTTTGTTTGCCTGCTGCTGCCTTTTGAAATGTTAGGAGAAGTTGAACATTGTGACAACAGCAAGAAATTACAAGGACAGTAATGCTTTTTGAGAAATTCAGAGTTGTGTGATACCATAGACTGCGTATAAAAATGTACAGTCATCCAGTTTGAAAAGTGAACCACAAAAAGTGGGATGGAAATAGCTGTTAGCCACGAGGGGGCAACTTTACTGGTTGCAAAAGTAAAACTCTTTTTGAAAGGAAGGTTCAGGGAAAATGTGCCTACTTCTGATTCGGAGTTAATAGTCTCAATCACTAGTTTCAGAACTTCCTCAGTGGAACATGATGTCAATCATTTTAAACTGGGTTCCTGTTTAGATGAAAATACACGATAAAGCACAACACATATGAGTGGACACGAATGTGACTGACAGCTCGCACTGTCCAATAGGAGAAGTTCATTTCCATCTGAAAGACTACATCCATATTTATTTACAATAGATGTGTAATATACTGTACAGGAATTACTGTGGCCTACTAGCTTGTTAAGAATCTGTATTAACCGTAAGGTTGTACACAGAAACACTCTTTATGCTGTGAAAGCTTCTGTCGCTGGGGATCCGTTACATTGAATCAGTTCGTTAAAAATAGTAAAAGTACTTATTTAGAAAAAAAAGTTCAACCTCAGGCTGTCCACACCTAATTACACAAGTCTGTTTATCAACATCTTATAAAATAAACATACTGTAAGAAAAAAGCCAAAAAAAAGTATAAATTGGACTAATGTGTTAAGGAGACATCTGGCTATCATTCAACAAAAATCTGACAAACTTCTTACCTGGACAGTGTAGCTTTCTACAGTCATAGCTCGTTTAAAGCGAGTGCCCTGCTGGCCTGCCAATACAAACAACTCTGCCAGCCGCTGTTCCATTAAATTGGCAAAGCTCTGGTATTGTCCCTCCAGGCTGACGTTATCCACATCCTGGATCACTGCAAATGTAGACAAAAGAAAGAGGATGGCCAGATGGCTGTTAAAAAGGGACAATAAATGATTCGCTAGGAAAGAGACTACACAAAGAGAGGCAGAATTCGAGATGTGGCAGGGGAACACGTATATACTATATATCAATCTACAGTACGTGGCACAAGGATATTAATGGTGTATCAATCCTTATAAATAGACTGTACAGTCTATTATATGTTTAAAACAAACTTGTTTATAGAGGGCTGTTTAATGATAACCCCATGGGCTCCACATGAAATGTGATAGAATGAAGAGAGGGAGCTTTAATGTTTGAAGCAACATCATTTTCAAGACTGAAAATTTTGGGGCTGAGGATTCAGATCTTGTCTTAAAACTAGGCTTAAAATAAGATAGTCCACTGTCTTATTTGCTCAAGTTCTTCTTCACATCCTACTCACTGTAAGTAGCCCTCACAATGTTGTAACAAAAAAAGGCACACAACGCCGAAGACATTTTTGAGTGAGTCGGTATCAGTGTTATTGTGTTATTTTTTGTGGCCAAAATTAACAGTTCCACTTAAGACAACACACATTGTATGATATGTAATTTGAATTTACCCAACCTAATGCACACATCTTTTATTATAAAACTTCCCAAAACAAGGCTGACAATTGTTTTTCATCTTTCTGAATTATTTAAAATATATTTTACCATTTTAGAATGTAGCCAACTATACATCTGTGTTTTCGTACTGATACTGGCTGATGTTCTCAAGATAAAAAAAACAAAACTTCCAGAAACTTTCAGGAAAAAAAGGACTACAAACTACAGTTACATTACATGTTGGAAGAAAGACAATTTGTCTGACTAAAAACTAAAATGTCCACATGTAAACCAAGCAGGTCACTTAAAATATACCATCAGGTTCAAACAATTTGGTATAAGTTTCATTGTTGTGAGCTGTCAAAAAAACCTGCTTTTGCAAAATGTTTCATCCTTACCAACCCTAGCTTAAATAATTCACTCTGCACTAATACTGAGTGATTTTTTTTTCCACAGTGTGATTCTGTTCAAGTCTCAGAAAAACAGTCTTCATCATTTCATGAGAAGCTGAGAGAAAAAAGTTGTCAGCCATAAAACTTTAATTGTTAATAATCAGTGTGTTGTGACTCCAGGAGCGATACTTTCTGTCCCATAGTGACCAAACATCACCCACTAAACCTTTAATGTTGTTATCAATGGCTGAAAAACTGAAATAGAGGTTATACATCTTGCTCAGTGTGAATAAATCTCATTAAGGGATGACCTTGAACTGACTCCGCCTCTACTCGTAATGAGTGCAGGGTTAAGAGCTACACAGTCTGAAGAGAAAGGCCCATCCATTATACAACACAGCAGTGTGGGTGACTTTGAAAGCTCAGATATATTCCTACTGCTCACTACAGTTTATATTATAGGCATACACATAATTATGCATTCAGTTTTTAAAAACAGTGGCTTGTATAAAAATAAAATATATAATAGAAAAAAGAAAGCTTTATTTTCATTGTACAGGATATAACAAGATAGTGGTGTGCATATTCAAAATAACATTAATAACTGAATAGTTTTGAAACACATCTGTCTCACTCTAACCATTACATTTGATAAGGACTCTTTTTGTATAGACAGGAGGTTTATATGCAGATAATATAGTCAGTGTAGCACATTCTGAAACAGTACATAATACAGTGCTATTTCCCTCAAAGGGATTTTTTTTGTTTGTTTTTTTACATACATTACAGTGATCCTACCTGTAATAACCCAGAAGTCTCTGGTTGCAACAGAGGTGTTCAGATTGTGATACTCCAATGCTGCAAAGAGGGCAAAAAAAGAGAGCAATTTTTCAATTGTCAAAAAGTTTTGATTCTTAACTTACATTTTCTTCTCTTATATACCACCCTTTTATTTCCCTGTACCAGGTTTTAAATTTAATTCAGGATAGAAGATAGAAGATTTGGGGCAGCCCATAGCCAAGCTAATGTGACTGATAGGTTGCCAGTTTGAGTACCTGCCAGGTACCCCTGAGCAAGGTACCCAATCCCCGTTGCTCATTGTTAACTGAACACTCTTAACTGACCCATGCTGGTCCCAAGCCCAGATAAATGGGAGGGTTGCATCAGGAAGGGCATCAGTGTGACTTAGATTTGGCTGTTTACAATTTAAAGTTTTGTTGTCTCTGTGTTCTCTTACAGTTACTTCCTCCCTGGATGAGCTCTGATCCTGAAGGTTGGTGCAGTGTTCAGTGTTCAGTGTTCTTAGCACAGGAAGGATGCTGCGGGGGCTGCAGCCCCCTCTGCATTTTAACATCTTACACAGTAACAATTAAAATAACATGGCATGGAAACTTGGGTGCTGGCGCTTCACTCTACTGCAGGATATTGCACAATGGGAAAGAAACACCAACAGTGGACATGTGAATACTTTAGAATTTGTTTAATCAGCTTGTTTTATCATGTCACCTTAATTATTTATGTATGTATTTTTTTTATCTACAGCACCCTTGCAACACATCTTACACACAGCTTTTACAGCTGGGATTGTTTTTTATTATTTTATTATTATTGTACCTGTTTGTCCTGTTTTTCACTCACATCTGTCCATATTGCTCGCTGCTGAACTCAAACTAAGCATTTGAAAGACAGATAAATGCTGCCAAAAGCATTAAAATGCAAATACATTTTTCTCTAGGGTGTTCAAATAAATCAAAATGTCATGCATTACATATGACTACCATCTAAACCAAACCATTCACCACACCTGGACAGCACTAATAAAACTTCTAAGCCACAGCTTATATTAAAACATAAATACTTACTACTTCACATTTTTAAGGCTTTTTCCATTACTGTTAGTCTAAAATGAGACTTTGCCAATGGCCTAACTTATAATGCAACTGACAGAAAATGTTGCAGAGCAGAGGGGGAGTGAAAGAGCTGAGCTCAACACAGTTTGTCCTACACCAGCGCCACAGGAACATGGAGAAATCAGTGCTACAAACTGGCACTTCATGGTGGTGTGAGAGCTTGAGCCTTTTCTGTCAGAACAGAGCTAAAGGTGGTGACAATCCCTATTGTTAATTATTTACTGAGATAATTGGTTTTGAAGTGAGGAGACAGTCGCTGCTGGCATGTGCTTACACCTCATGTGAACAGTGTAATATCACCAGTGGAGAGACTATCAAACAAACAAAACCGCTGTCACACTTTCTCTCTTTCCTGTCCTTCTGGGTCATCTTCTTAGTTCTCTGATGAAGTCTTTTTGCATCTTGTCATATTTCTTTGCTTCACGTAACTTGATTTAGAATGAGCTTTGATTTAGTGTTCACTGGAAGAAAATCTATTAATCTTAACTTAAGCATTGTGTAAAACAAAACTTCTATCTGACCCCAATGACATGAATGCAGTCTTGCAATTCAGAGTTGCATTCTTTTAAAAATCAGCCTTCATTTTTTTATGTTGAGGAAGCAGCCACAAGATACTCAAAACACTTTTGTGGACCTCAGTATCTACTTAACAAAGCAGTCTCAGAATCTGAAGGAGTGATATTTTGTCATCAGTTATTTATGTGATGTGTTGTTCGGCTTGACATGAAGCAGTGTTCTTAAAACCTGCATGCATTCTGAACATACTGTATAATGTGTCTACTATTCATCGCAATAAATGAAGACTTAACTTATTCTATTGCTGCCCTGCTGTGCTTAATCACAGTAGTCACCCATAACTAATGTAACCTGTGTTCGGTGAATCTGTGAATCAATGACTCAATCAAGTGACATGTAATCATATGGTGGTGTGTGTTCAGGATCACTGCTGGTGATTTGGCACTGACCATGGTGCTGAATTTGACTCTCAGCTTAAAGAATCACGTGGAAACACATGCAGATCATGCTCATCCACTGTCAGTCCACCTCAGGGTTCAGAGTTCATCTTTAATGTCCAGTGTGTAAGAATCAGTGACATCCCCTGGTGGACGCATACTATCTATCCTCCTCCTGTGTGAACACCCCTTGGCTGAACATAAATCCCTGGTTGTAAATTCTGCTGAATACGGTCTTGAAAGGAACCCTGAGGTTTGATAAGATCCAGTGTTCCTCTAGCTGTAGTTACAGCTTTAAAAAATATGTTCTTATAAAGGGAAACCCTGGTTTATTTCACAACTCAAGCAGCAACTACCCTTTGACCCTGAGCAGAATTGTGCATGACCAGAAGGTCAGTGTTACCAAAGATCACCACCAAACACCAACCTCTGGAGAAATTCAAGCGTTTCAGCTGGTTTGGAAACAATTTCTTTACCCACAGCCAGGCTAATGGCTGCTTTTTGCTTAGACCTGAGGCATCTTTTAATAGATTTTGCTCTAGTCTTAATGTATTAGCCAAGACTCAGGGGCTGGGCCAGTTTCACTTTCATAAATAGTATGTAACATCTTAGACTGTCTCTACCTAGGAGGCATAGCATGAGCAGCACATTAGTGTAGCAACACACACACACACACACACACACACAGTGTGGTAAATCTTATGGAAAGGAAAGGAAAGGAAAGGAAAGGAAAGGAAAGGAAAGGAAAGGAAAGGAAAGGAAAGGAAAGGAAAGTGTCCTTAAGGAAATCTTAAGGACACTTTCATGCACTGTGTTTGACAATTGCATTGTTTATACAATCTAATCTGGTCAATCAGATGTGCCTGACACAAACACAGCAGTTATGACCACTGTCAACACACTGAAAGGTCACTGCACAAGAAAGATTGATTTCAACCTGCTTGTTTTATTGACTACTATCTGTGGAAACCTCAGGACAATCACATCACATGTGACATGTTGTATCTTATTTGGAATAATGAGGAAGATATTCAATAATATTGGAAGATGTCGGAAGAAAGGGGAATTAAATATCCTAAATGTGTAGTCCAGTTCCTGTTGGACATCAATCTTGACCCAGGACATTTCTGAGAGGACACTGAGTATAAATTAAGTAAATCTCTTCAGAGCCCCAGTAAGTGGTGTCATGCAACCCCATCATGTAACAATAATGTAATTTTGACAGGAATCCATGCAGTTAAAATCCATAGACATATATACCAGCCTGCATAAAGTATATACAAGGCAATATGTCAGACAACTTGTTCACTCGCCAGTTTTTTCATTACAAAGTAAAGGTGGTGCATAGCTGTTGTGTCCCAGTATAGCAAAATAGCTATAGACAAGCTATAGACAAGCGAGCATTTCACTGAATCACCAGAGATCCCAAGAGAGAGCAAAGTTGGTTACTGTTGGTTATAAAACATGTACAATACCAGCATAGAAGACAGAGAGATGGAAATCCACAGGTGACAGATTCCACTTGGGTAGTGATCACTATTCATCAGATACAGAATTCAACACTAATAAACTGATATCTTACTTATTTTACATGTTTTTTGTTGCAAAATGTAAGCCTTCTTCTGATTAGGATGAGGGAAAGAAGATCTGGAATGAAGTCCTCTCTGGCTGTTTCCATACTCATGAAAAGCACCCAGTGGGATTAGAAGGGTTGGATATATTCACTCTGTCAATTTCTTTGATATGTTGCTGCTGCTCTGTGGATGCTCAGCTTGAAATTGGCACTGTCAGTGTTAATTTTTGCAGAAGCTTTTCCTGCCACTATGGTGGTGCAAGCAAATTGTTTTACATGACATTTGAAACTCTATTTCACCTGCTGCTGAATGTTTACTCTGAGTGCCCTGTGAACAAGGTCAAGCAATCTGTGACTCTTCCCCTCAAGGGAACAGTGAAGCTCAACACAAATGATGCCTCATTATAAGTCAGAGTTTTGCATCTGCCATGTCTCCCTCTGCTGAGCAGTATACACATCTTTCCCAAGTTACCCTGGTGGGGATAGAACCAGGCTACACACTGGGACACAGCTGGGCTCGCTCTTTAGACTCCTGCTGGTTCACTGTCGCTTTTCATTTGTTTTTCTCAGAGTGTACCTCACATAACCGCCCTGGAGGGCAAGATCAAAGACACGGGCTGACTTTTGTCTTGGTTAAATTGATAATGTTTGGATGGGTCCATCACTAAAATATAACAATAGTGAAATGTTCAGCAACAGCTGGGTGACATGATCAGAATCGGAATCATATAATTATTTTTAAAATAATATAGGTGGTGTAATTGACATGAAGGTCTAAATGTATAATTAAGGTTATTATAAAGGGTTCGGTACCTATTTCTTGGAATATGTACTGTAGGTACTAGACAGGAATCCATAGACTGTATATAAAATAAATGTAGTCTCAGTCCAGGAAGTTAAGTCATGGAAGAAACATGTATTCTCTTGAATATCAATCAGGGGTTGTCTGTTTATATTTAAGTCTATGGTCTCATTGGAATTATAACATCAGTTAACATTAGTTGATGGTCTTTATTACTGATTTAGGTCTGCAGCTTGATGCCTGTTTGGTAAATACTGGTTCCATTGAGAGAAAATTAATGATGAGAAAGGTATGAATTGTGATGTGGATTCATGACTGACAGCAAATACTGTCCAGTAGGAACGTGGTTGCACGTGTTAGTTACATCACTGTGGGAAGCTACATGAGTGGATCACTGGGACATGATGATTGATTTGATACTACACATGCTAAGTGCTTAAGAGGTTGTGTATTTATTTATATAATAGTTTTTTTAGAATTTGGAGTTTAACAGTTTATTTTTGCTGATTGTGTCTGTTTGCCCTGTTTTGTACTACTAACAAAAAAATAAGAAAGGTATTACTTGTGACAATAAAAGCAGATAAACTTTTGCAAATATCTACTAACTGAGCGACTGGAACTCACTCAGACCATTTTGTTTAAAAAGACAGTGCATGTGAATTAAAAAAGAAAACCTCCAATGAAAAAAACACTTTCATTTAATCAAATCAACTGTGGTGATGTGAAGTGTGAAAAGGAAGATGGAAAATGGTTTGTAAAAACTTTATATCTTCCATTTATCTTCAAAATATAAATAGAAAAAGAAAAGCAAACACATTACACAAAATTTGATTTCGTGAAATGCTTTTGCTTTGTTGAATCTAATTGTTACTTACGCTCAGCGATGATAAGTGGTGGATAGAAGAGGAAGTAGCCGACCAGTTCAGCTGACAGCTGACCGAGGAGATTTGAGGCAGTGGTGCCATTAAGGAAGACAGTGCCATTACTCACAGTGTAGACCAGTGACACAGCAGGAGAGTCTGCTGCTTGAGTGACACTCAGCATCTGGGAGAAAAACAAATCAAGCACGGGCTTAGAGGAAGATGAGAAAATGGAGGAAAACACACAAAACAATGCTTAGCATTCCATTACTGTAATAATATGGAAAATATTGTAGAACAAAAAGAAATGGAAGAAATAAAAAAAGAATTAGTTCACCAAGAAGCAGTGGGAAACTGGCAAGGCATGAAAGAGCTCAAAATACTACAGTATCAGTTTTTTTTCCATCCATACATAACCACAAAATTAGCTTTAATACAGTGTGCACTTTGAAGTGGCATCTGATTAAAATGAATATAAACACTGTCTCACTAAACATAATTAATTAACATTGCTAAAAGGAGGTCTTGTTTAAAAGTCAAAACCTGATGGGAGAATTTTACACAGAAAATGCATACAATTCCCATCCATGTGTAGCTGTCAAATGTCCAAAACTTACGGTAATGTTGACATGTAAAGGAACTGTTGATGTTATACCTATTCTAGTGTTGAACATTACTCCTCACCTCTAAGTGACTTGTTGGATGTTTTATTTACATTAATCTGTCCAAAAAGATTGACATCATCCAACCCTAAGCACAATGACACCACAATAAGACCCTGTTAAGCTCCAACACAGGCTTTATCACTGTGAAAGTAAGGTGAAGACCCACACAGTGTTTTAAGGATGACACACTTGTCCCACTACAATACCTGAACAGAGAGCCTTTTGTTAGTGCTGAGCACTTTGGCCTGCGCTTCTGAAAACACCTTCTCCAGTCGCCGTTCCATCATTTGAGAGAATCTGCAGGACCGAGGATTATCACCTGCTCCCACAAACTGTAGCACTGCAACACAACAACAGGGGTTCATGTTGTTTCTCTTTTTGTCTTAAGTTAACTTGCCATGCAGTACTGTCATTTCATCATCAGGTGTCTCTAAATTTGTTGACATCTAAAACCTAGTTTCCATTCAGTTTCTCTACTGCAGCATCTGAGCTCAACGATAGCTGACCTGTTTTCAGCTGGAAGCCTGTAGATGGGCTGGGTCTCCATAATGCAGCTGGGAGGGGCAGGGCTGTTACCATGGGGAGATACTGTCGCAGGTCTGCAATCAGCTTATCGCGGCCATAGGAGTTCAAGCCTTCCAGCACAACTGAGGGAGGATAGACCACATCCCCTCCAGTCACGTGATAAGCCACAGTCATGTTGGGAGAGCCAAATACAGTCTCCACCTAAGGAGTGGAGGAGTAGAAATAGATAATTCATTGTATTTGTTGTGTTTCTGGTTGAGTCAGTTAATAGCACACTGATTGATTACAAAGAGTAACTTACATAATAACTTACAATAGACAAATATTCAGTGCACTGCCAGTTTTTGACTGAAATATCAAACCAGACAGTGATTTCCTTTGGCACTATTTTTTCTCATCATATTTCAGGTATGAGCACAAAAGAACTGAAGCTGTGTTTTATGTCAGCAGTTCAGTATGACACCTTATTTTGAAATTGTTCAAAATATACTAAACAGTTAGACTCGTGCCCTTTTCTATATCCCCTTTCCAAGAGTTGCACCAAGCTGAACACTCCCGAATGTAACACACTTTCGATGAATAACTTCAACATATACCCCCATTTAAAAAAAAACATAAATGTCCCTTTAAGACCAGGCTTCCTCGGTGTCCCCTATGATAGAGTGTTTCAAGATTGTTTTACCTCTGACCACAATCAGGTGTGGTCATGGGTTTCAACCACATCCATCAGTGATGTCACATCAAACTTAGGCCTGACCTTTTAACCTCTGTCTTGTATAAAATTTTATGGCATAGAAATTTGTAATTTAATATAGGTTGTAGCTGCAAAACAAGCCTAAAAAACAGCACAGAATATACGCTTTGGCTGTGTATTCATGATTTCTGCTTTGTCATTGCAGCGTGGCCTAGACACTGTACTCTAGCATAAATATGACTTATCACCACACACACTGTGCTCTCTGTTACAGCCAAAGTAAGACGGTCAAGTGAAAACTGGCTTACGACATCAGCTCAGATTGCCTTAGCTAAAACTTTGATTTACTGGCATTTTGGGGAGTTTTATTTGGTTATCCAGTTTGTATAATTCAAAAAGGCAGCTGTTCAATCAATAAAAGATGGAGAAGGACATAAATAAAAGTAGCTGACTTTGCACATTTCATCAGTATAAAACAGAAAGAGACACTACATGCAGATATAACAACCTTTCTGTATTTATATATTTGCACTTCATCAACCATGATAGAAAAGGATTTTGTTAATGAAGGTGAAAGGTGTATTTAGCACAGAATTTCAATAGCTGTTTAGAATACTGTTTAAAGTCAGTTATGTTGAAGCATTTTGGGCTTAATTTCTGATCTTTCAAAAATCTCTATCTCTTTCCTGGATTAAATTGAGCAAAACCCCAAGGGATGGACTTGTTTATTTGTTGTAAATGCAGTTTAAAATACACACTACCGGTCAAAAGTTTGTGTGCCCAGTAGTGTATTTCTTCAAAATTGTAGATGCATTTTAGTGAAAGGTGCAAATCTATAGTATGTATCAGGCTGTTTTCGCTTTACAAAGTCAGTAAGGTTGTCTAACAGCAAGATACTGTAAGTCATAAGATAAGATATCACATACTTAAGCAGGTATAAGTTTAGGTATAGGTGAGTGTTTTGTTAAGTTTCGAGTATTCAGAGAGAGAGAGTGCACCTGTCGCACAGTACGCACACGTCACCAAAACCTCACAGGCAGGTTTACAGAATGTCAGGCACATTTCATTGCAATTAATAATCACAACAACCACTATTTAACGTAACTATCTGAATCAGCACATAAATTCATATCTAAATCGACGGTAGATCAAAGGCATGTAATGGAATTTCATTAAAGCAGCTGAAACTGTGATGCAAAGTAACTTCACATCTCTTTCAGCCAGCCACAAACAGACTCTGCATCAGATAGTGAGTATATATTCGGCTTCTCTCATCTCATAAAATTCAGTTCTTTCTATGTGGCAGAGACAGCAGCAGAGCACAGGGGAGAAGAGAGATCACCTGGCTGCACAGCTCTGTCCTTAAATGTTTCCGTTTGTACATTTTTGGCCATAATTTACTCAGTCACATTAAAGATATATAAAATTACTCATGATACAAAATGGTCAATTTTATTTATTTATTGAACTAGTCTCCTTCTTCCTCTTCCTCAGGGACGCGCTCCCGGTTGGATCCGGAAGAGGGTTAATCAAACGAATTCACATCTTTAATATTGTGTAATCCAGAGTTACATGCCAAAATGATCATAATTCAATTAGGTAAGACAAGTTAACTTCACATGCAAACACTAGTGACAAGGGCCAGACCACGAGTTTGGCAATGTGTCCTTTACGCACAGGTGCTTCTGATTTCATCCCCGTTAACCATTGTATTTGTTTTATGTTGTGATCTGTGCACACTACTCATCTTTATTACATAGGGTTTAAATATAGGTTACAAAATATGAGTGTCTTTATTAGTGGAAAAATATGTTTACCTTACCCATATTGGCAAGCTTTTGTTTGGCCCTTCTTTATACATAATTGAAGCATTTTTTTACACAAATATGTGACTTCACCCACTGCTTTCTGGGACACTTTCAGTCAACCTAATTTCTATATTAGTCCACATCTCTTTTCACATAGCCTACATGGGGGTCCTTGGTTTAAGTGTCTAATTTACCCCATGCTGATAAACCATATTAGGTACCATTAATTGTTTTAGTGTTTTTCTCACTTTAACAGTCTAAGTGCATACGGATAAATAAATATTCAGTGGTTGAAACAGTTTTTTTTTATTGGGCAAATGAAGCCAAAGTGATGCTGTTGAACCTGTTTGTCGTTAACTAACCTGCCTACCTTGCATATACCTTGCATGTGCTCTTGCAGTCCATGACTCTGATATTTTCAGTAGTTAGCTTTAGGCGACTGCACTTGCTTGAGTTAAGTTTGACTAGATAGTTCTGATAATCAATTCCCGCTGATGTCGGGAATATGATGAATCCAATGAATCCATTCCAAAATGTAACAAGCTGGAAAAGCATTCACTGCTGAAACAGAGCTAATAAACAGAAGTTAGCAAGGATGTCACGGAAGAATGGCAGAAAAGTACAGCCAAAACTCCCAGTCCAATTATAGACAATGCCTTGTAGTATTTTAGGGAAAGAGCCTTGACAAAAGGGCCAACATGAGGGGGTGGAATGTATCAGTTGCATCATTATCAGTGTAGCCATCATTATCAGTGTAGCCTGACAATGATGGCTTTTCCAGACCTATATAACTTGTTGCTTTAAGTCCAACCTGTGCTTGAGCAGAAGTATCATTCAGAGCTTTTCGGAGGCCCTGGCTGAGTCCCCTGCGAAGGTTCTGCCTCTGGATACTGTCCAGCCGGTTTCTTCTAACATAGATCGAAACAACTAACAAATACATAGACACAATAAGAGACAAGCCAAACGTGTTAAGAAATAATCTCAATTCCCTTTTTCTTTCACTGTAGTATTACAGAAGTCTTGTTTACCTGTTTTCGCCCACATTCTCTCTGTGATGTTGCACTGCTGCGGCGGAGCCTCTGTGGTGGTGGTGAAAGGGGATATGAAGGCAGTTGTGGCTGCTCTGGGTGGGCTTGTTCTAAAGATGAGAGGAGTGAATGTTCTCCTGCTGGTTTGAGTCCTGATGTTTGTGGTGGTGGTTGTGATAGCCCTCCTGGTAATGGGTGCTGGCGGTTGTGTGGTAGTGGTTGTAGACTGCATGCTTTCAGTGGTAACATCTCGGGAAGGCATGGAGGTGGTTGGATTTTGAGTTTTAGTGGGTGAAGCTACATTTGTGGAGTCAAGATTCATGGAGGCTGTTGTGGTGTCCGGTCGCAAAGGTGGTACCTGAGGTGTCCTTTCAGAGGGCCCAACAGAAAGTGTAGTTCTTGCTGACTGAGAGAGGGACAGATGGACCTCTTTTTCTTTAAGGAAAGGGAGTGCAACTGCTCTGGGTGTGCCAGTGTTAAGCTCATCTGTCTCTGCCTCTGTAAGGACAACAGACACGTCAGTCGTACACTTTGAGCACACAGAATCTGTTAAAAACAGATTGGATGAAAGGGAGGAAGGTGAGGGTGGTGGAGGAGTTGATTCAATGCCAAACAAGATGGTTGGTTTGAATGACAATACCACATCAGCTGAACTTGATGTTGATGACAGTGATGACGGAGACAGTAATGAAGAAGCTTTAGAGGACACTGAATTTACATTCAATGAGGACACGTGAAAAGCTGAGAAGAGTGATGGTGAAGAATCATCTGATGATGATTGTGATGATCTCTGGTGTTAATAACATCAGCTCTGTCACTGTCAGTGAAACTGTGCATAGGTTTGTTCGGAAGTCTCGTAGCCATGCTGTTATTAACAAATGCAATCGGAGTATCTTGTGAAGAAGTTACAGAGTCAGTAGTTATGTGAGAGAGGGGAGGAGGAGTATCTGGACCCCCAACTGATGGAGCACCAGTGTTTGCAGTGACAATTTGCTAGCGCCAAATCTGAAATTAGTTAGTGACAAAGGCATGCTCTGTTCTTTATAATCAGATGTTCCTTCGACATATGTAAGAGATGCATATCCTTCAACAGCTGGATGAACTGAATAGGAAGCACTGGCGACAACTGTTGGATCAGTTGAATTCAATATGTGCACTTTATGCTCTTGTCTGTCTTCCAGGTTTGGGTGTTCAAATGATGGGCCATTTGAAAGCAAATTGGAATTTGCCCTGTCAAAGCCACTGGGTGTCATTTTTGAGTTGAAAGTGTTGCTTTTAAAAGACACAGGTTTGGTGGCTTTCCACTTTTTATATGGTGCCATTAATTTTGTGCCAAAGCTGAAAATAGGTTTCACTGTCTCAATGCTGTTTTGTCCGTCACTGGAGGACGTAGCTGCAGAGGAAGCAGTAGAGGGAATGGCCATCTCCTTGCCTAAATACAGCTTTGATTTATAACTACTCACAAAGACAGCAAGTCCCTGAGCATGCTGAGAAGAGTATTCTGATGATTTCTGACCAAGAAAAAGACATCTGATAAAGACTGTCACACTGTCTTTATGAGAAAGACTTTTAGAAGCTCCTAATCCACCATCGAAAGTTACTTGGGAAAAGAAGAGCTCAGTGGGTGATCCTTTGTTACAACCAGCTGAGTCTTTTTTCACCATAAAAGCATCTTCAGTAGTCATTAAAGATGGAAAATGTGTTGTGGACTGCCTTAAAGGAACACTCCTCACATACAACACAGTGCTTTTGATTAGAGTAGACTCACCCTTTCCATTAAATAAAGGAGAAACTAAAGTCTCTGCAGTGTTTCTGTCAAGGCTCTCTGCAGATCTTTTTCCATATAACATGTGAACAGTGGAGGGTGGAGAAGATTTACTATTCCTTGCATTAGTTTGCACCTCCAATGTCAGAGGTTTACTGAGGCCAGCTCCCTCAGATTTTTTATTGTAAGGAGATACTTCACCTGAGGATACTGTCTGCTGAGATTTATCATCATATGGCATTAGACCAGATGTTGTATAGAATCCATGAAGGAAATTAAAAAAGGTATGGTTTGAACAGGTCGTACTGAGGGGTTTATTTTAGATGATAATGCAACTTTAGTTACAAAATGAACCTCACTACTGCCAGTTAGACCTTCACCTGTGTTGTACTTTGGGCTGTGGTTGTGAAACAACGGCAATGGGTATGTAGGCCGAGAGGGGTGTAAAAAATATTCATGCACAATTTTATAGGTCATATATTTTGCTGACCCAGCTGGCAATGCTGAACCAGAAAGAGACACAGTCCCACTGGTGAAGGAAAATATTTTTCTCTTGGTCCATCCTACTGTATATGCTCCTGAGTTATGCCACTGAAAGTTTTTTTTTGTGTAACAAATTGTTGAAGGTTTGTGGTGTCATTACTCTGCAATTTAGGTGACCCTGATGTGAAGGAGGATGTTCTTGCTCTAGTGATGAAATCAGTGGTGGATTCAGGCCTTGGTTTTGTGTGTGAAAGTGAATTATTCTGGTGAGCTTGGGTGGAAATAGATTTAAGCTGAGCTCCTGCTAGTTTATTTTTTATATTGATGGCAGAAACTGCAGGGTGGCCATGACCTGCTGCCATCAGTAAATCACCACGATTAGATGCATAGTCCAAGGACACCATGCCAGAGTCGATAGGAGTCAGGTTTGTGATTGCAGAGTGAGATTTTGCACCTTGTACCAGAGGAAACTGTTAAAAAAAAATCCAGTGGGTTTTAAAGTCATTGCTTGTGATGCAATTTGATTTACGGTGATGTGACTCCATCTCTGGCCTATTTGTGAACAAAAGTCTGACTGTCCATCTTTTCTGCATATGCTGTTCGATTTACCATCTGCTGTGCAACATAACTAGAAATGGAAAAGCCATTAGGAGGGCCAGACAACAGTGCTGATGTGGGGTTCTGTGAAAATTCCTGCTGCATTTGAACAGCTTGAGGAAACTAATTAACTTATTAGTTTAACTAATAAACTAAAATGAAAATAAACTAATAAACTAATTTTATTTGCATCTGAGTTTTGCATCTTAGTCAGTTTGAATAAAATATTAAAAGGATCATGCGCAATGTTAGAAGAAGATAATGATGTACTATATGAACTGTTTGCTGGTGTTTCTTGCACGTTTGAATTTATAACTCTAGATTTTATCAGCAGTTGAGTAAAGTTGTTGTTTGGTTAGTATATTGCTTTTTTCACTGCTGATTTCACTTGAAAAGTGTGATGATTTGGCTGATGTGTGTTGCCATCCCTGTTCAGCTGATTGATCCGAAACTGAATGAGTGGTGTATTCTGCATTTGTTTAACTGTCTGTTTGACTAAGAGGCATCGCTGATTCTGTTGGACGTGAGAAGATCCGGCTTTGTTCATCCACTCAGTGGAAGGTGACAAAGAGAGTAGAGATAATAACACAGAAGAGGTGGATGGAGCTGCTGATGGAAATAATGATAGTGAAGTAGGGGATGCTGTTGATGATGAAAAGGATGAGACATTCCTTTTTTCATCCATGAAGAACACATGTGATCGCTTGGAATCGGGTGACAACAGAACAGTCTGAAGTAATGACGTGTGCTGATGAGGCATGCTGGGAGTCAGACCTGAGCTGACAGGGATTCTATCTTGCGCATAAGACGATGAGGAAGACATCTCTGAGATGGAGCCGCTGGAACTATATGAAGGCCATTTGGTGGTGTGAGTCTCATCATTGCTGATAGTTGACGAGATTCTACTTTGATCAAGGCTCACAGGATGTTTGACAGTTCCTGCCATGACAGTTAAGACAGAAGAAAAGGCAGGCTGTCCTGATAAACCTCCTCCCTTCAACTCAGGGTCACCATCTGAGCGGGTGGATAAGAAAGGCACCTCCTCTGCCACAGACAGGTCAGTCAATTGGCGAGCAGGAGCAACTGTGGCTGTGGGCTCGCTCAGGAAAGACGAGGAACCAGAGGCATCATAGGTGGATTTTTCTGCTAATGAAACACACAGGGAGACAGCACAATATGATTTGCAAATCCTTTTAAAATTCAAATTGTGCTTATCTCTCAAATGCAAGGGGTGGACAATATAAAAATTAAATACATAATTACAATAAAGCATTCGCAAATTATTTATCAAAACATTATTTACAAAATACAGTTACACTGCGATGGAAAGTGGCACATAAAAAAAACTGTGTCGAATGACAAGGAATAAGAATCTTTGTCAACAAAGGATCAAACTTGTACCCAAGGGCAATTAAAAGAAATAACATGATAATAACAAGATCACATGTTACTGGCTTTCAACTCCCAGGTCCCTTTTGCCTAGGGCCTCAAAAGTCCATTGATACACATCTACCTGTACTGCTTCTACTTTATTTTGAGGCATAAAGTTCTACTTAGCTAATATCCCATACTCTGTTGCAAAGTGAAAGCATATAACAAATACTATTCAGCATAAACATATCTCTCTGATAGTACACCAGGGCAGACAGTGTGCACTGAAGATAAGAAAAGACGATAGAGAAGGTTACACAACTTCTACACACACAATGGATTCATGTTAAAGTGTTTTGCAAAAACTATGATTCCAAAAAATGCAGAACCAAAGAGAAACATGAAGGTTACGATCACCAAGATGGTGCCAGAGGTCTGTGCACCAAGACAGCTATCAAGGAGTCGTGTCATGTGCTCTGCTTTCCTTTTACTCTCAGCACATCCTCTATGCATCCATGAAGGGCTTCTTTTATCCATTTATAAAACTTTGTAGTCTTCTCACATCTTCCTCCTCCTCAGCATGTTCCACCTGCTTAAGTGCATGCAGCTAGTGCTTCTAGTATACTCCTTCAACAGAAGAGAAACGTACGCATGTTAAGTTAAAAGAGGTGAGGTACTCTCTCTCTCTCTCTCTCTCTCTCTCTCACACACACACACAGTCAGGCATCTGACTGCAGATATTTGCATTAAATGAAAACTGAAACAGAATGTAACACCTATGAATTCAGTTGAGGTTCATGTTCCCTTAAATGTCACCAGTGTCCCAGAATGTTGAAATTAAGCTCTGTATAATTTATTATCAAACTGATGAATCACAGAATTCTTAGTATTCCTGCTAAAGTGCAGTGCATTCCTAAAAACTGACGATATGAAACAAAGAGTAGGGAGGAAATATGATTCTGAAATCAAAAAGAGCTAGACAACATAACTGTCATGTTCTGTCTCCCGGCTGGTAGAGTTTTGGTTTTCTTTGTTTCCTGTTTTATTTTCCGTTAACTTCCTGTTCATCCCTAGTTCGTTTTGGTTACCTTTTGTAGGAGGCTGGCTGCACAGCTGGGCAGAGAGCCTAATTATCACAGCTGTTCCTCATCTTCTTATCAAAGCACAGATTACTTAAGCCTGGGTTTCCGGTTCCTCTGCGTCAGCATGTACCGTCGCAAATGTTTGGTAACTCCTCGTCACCCCGCTCCGTGTGCTATGCTCCTCTGTTTGTATCTTTGTCATGTGGTTTTTTTACCATCCACTGATCATTTGTTTTTTCCTCTTTTTCTTTGTTTCCTGTTTCCTGAGCTCCACCTTGCCAGCCGGCCAGCCTCAGTGCATTTAAACTTTATTCACGGACTGGTGTCTTTTATTTAATTTTTTGGTAATAAATATTTGTAAACGTTTTCCTCAGTTCTCTGCCTTTTTTGGGTCCTCCTTAGTTTTTTACGATTCACTACATGAATCTTAACAGTACACGCTGACCAATACTATGGACCCAGCAGAAACTGAAAGTTTTAAATAAGCTTTTGCGGCACAAGCCGCCGCTGTTTCTCGCCGCAAGCAGGTGCCCAGTGATATCATGGACGCCATTCAGACGCTAACCACCAATCCTACCCAGGTCGCACGCCAACTGGGTGCCGCTCCTTCTACCTCTCCAGCTCATCCTCCTTCACCCGCTCCTCCGGAGGAAAGGAATACGGCCATCTCCTCTGCCCACCGTGAACCTCTGATTCCAGCTCCGGAGTGCTACTGGGGAGAGGTTGATTCGTGTGCTCGATTCCTAAGACAATGTAGGCTTGTTTTTGACCAACAGCCAAACCACTATTCCTCTAAAAGCTCTCGGTTAGCTATT
Source organism: Brachirus orientalis (assembly GCA_016785285.1). Lineage (NCBI taxonomy): Eukaryota > Metazoa > Chordata > Actinopteri > Pleuronectiformes > Soleidae > Brachirus > Brachirus orientalis. Next base: position 10,299,785 of record JAFBJR010000121.1, read on the forward strand.
GTTAACAACCTGGTCAGGGATAAAGTGGCCCAATAGTTAAATGCTCTATGGGAGGCTAACTCACCTATTATTCATTCCAGGTGGTGCATTATTATGCAATACACACTCCTATATTGCATAATAAAGCACCACCTCTCACTTTAATTGTTCACATATCGCCGAGTCACCTTCTCACATTTTCACCCAGTGATTTCTGTAACCTAGCAAGCCTAGGGCATTTAGAAGCTTTGGCTCCTCACCACAGAAGCTAAGTCAACTTAGCTGCTAGCCAGTCTCCTGTAGTCGGTGCGGGCTGTAGTCCTACTGTAGCTCCCTTAGCTCCACCAGCAGCTCCCGAGCAGCCAGGAGACCAGTGGGTTACGGGTGCCAAGAAGCGTAGTCCTAAGCTTAAGTAGTCCTAGTCCTAAGCATAGTCCTAAGCTAAAGATACCAGTTCACCACCAAGTTAACATTTCCAACTGATTTTTCCCACTCGGTGACACACCCGCAGAGAAACAAACTCTGGTAATTGGAGATTCCATTTTAGGGAATGTTAAGTCTGCGACACCAGCGACCGTAGTTAAATATATTCCTGAGGCCAGAGGGGCGACATAGAATCATACCTGAAACTTCTGGCTAAAGATAAACGTAAATATGGTAAGATTGTACTTCACGTCGGCAGTAACGACACCCAGTTATGCCAATCGGAGGTCACTAAAGTTAATGTTGAGTCGGTGTGTTCTTATGCAAAGACAGTGTCGGACTCCGTAGTTTTCTCTGGGCCCCTGCCTAATGTGACCACTGACGACACGTATAGCCGCATGTCGTCATTTAGTCGCTGGTTGTCGAGGTGGTGTCCAGAAAACAACGTCTCTTTTGTAGATAACTGGAAAACCTTTTGGGGGGAACCTGGTCTTATGAGGAGGGACGGTGTCCATCCCACTTTGGATGGAGCAGCCCTTTTAGCTAGAAACATAGTTCACTTTATTAGACACCAAAACCCCTGGCAATCCAGAGTTGAGACTGTCTTCTGACTTTCTACCTGAATTAGTTCTTAGCACAGATAAAGTAATTATTATGGGTGATTTCAATATTCATATAGACACTGACAGTGACAGCCTTAGCTCTGTTTTTATATCTGTAGTGAACTCAATTGATTTTATCCAACATGTTAATAAACCCACTCATAGCTTTAACCACACCCTTGATCTTATGCTGACTTACGGCATAAATGTTGAGAGTTTAGTGGTTTTTCCCCATAACCCTCTACTCTCCGACCATTTTCTAATCACATTTAATTTTCCTATGATCATTAACAGTGGCTGTAGAGAGAACTATTATTACAGTCGAAATCTGTCTGAGATGACTGTATGTAAATTTAAGGAGAGAGATCCACTGGCACTGACATCACTGCACAGTGTCAATGTAAGTGAGGATCTCTATCCAAACTTAACTCCCACTCAAATTGATGATCTTGTCAATAGTACAGTAATTTCATTACGTGAAACACTAGACTCCGTTGCCCCTCTAAAAAGGAAGGTAGTGAGTCAGAGAAGGTTAGCCCTGTGGTATAATTGCATGTTACATGCTTTGAAACAAAAAACAGGCAAGCTAAAAAAAAAGTGGCGCTCCACTAATCAAGAGGAGCCTTCCTTAGTCTGGAGGGATAGTCTGTTTATATACAAGAAAGCTCTCCGTAACACCAGAGCATCCTATTATTAATTTTTAATAGAGGAAAACAAGAATAATGTAGCCAGGCTGACAGAGTCATAGCTCTGTTGACCCTACCATCCCACTGACTCTATGTAGTGACGATTTTATGACATTTTTCAGATCTGTTGTTCTTGCAACCGCCTGCCTCACCTCATATAGATAACTTCTTACCTATAGATCTCTCCGAGTTAAATTCAATAGTAGCAGGATCAAAACCCTCAACTTGTCTACTCAACCCCATTTCCACAGCAATATTCAAGAAGTCCATATTGTATCAAATAAATCTCTCTCTATTTACAGGCTATGTACCACACTCTTTTAAAGTTGCCGTAACTAAACACCCACTAACGTCCGGGTCCACTTTGGACGTTCTGGCTAATTATCGTCCAATATCTAACCTTCCGTTTATCTCTAAAATCCTCGAAAAAGCTGACACTGTTGCCCATAACATTTTCTTACAGAGGTTGGAGCATGTTAATGGTATCAAAGGAACCACATGAACAAACTGAGATCTCTCTGATAAGTAAGATTTAAACCAGTTTAGGTTTAAATCTTACTTATCAGAGAGATCTCAGTTTGTTCATGTTAATGATGAGTATTCTTTACCTACTGAAGTTAATCATGGACTTCCACAAGGCTCGGTTCTAGGATCAATTATTTTTACTCTATACATGCTTCCCCAGGTAACATTATTACAAAACACAAGATAAATTACCACTGTTATGCAGATGACACGCAGTTATACATATCCATGAAGTCATATGACAGTAATCAAGTTATAAAGCTCCAGGAATGTCTCACAGACATTAAGACCTGAATGACACATAACTTCTTACTTCTTAACACATAAATCTGAAATTATGGTGCTCGGCCCCAATCACCATAGGGAAGCTATACCTGATCATCTAGTCACCCTTGATGGTATTACCATGGCCTCCAGTTCTACTGTAAAGAACCTTGGAGTTATTTTTGACTCAGATTTGTCATTTGACCCACACATACAACAACTCTGTAAGTTTTTCCACCTGCGCAACATAACTAAAATCAGAAACATCCTGTCATTAAAGGATGCTGAAAAGCTTGTTCATGCATTGTTACATGTAGACCAGGTTACTGTAACTCATTATTATCAGGATGCTCAAATAAGTCTCTAAAGAGTCTTCAGTTGGTTGAGAATGCTGCAGCAGGGATACTAATGGGAACTAGAAAAAGAGAGCACATCACTCCAGTGCAGAGCTCTTTACACTGGCTCCCTGTTAAATCTAGAATAGAATTTAAAATCCTCCTCCTCACATATAAAACATCGAGCACACGAATCACAGATCAGGCCCTGTCTTATCATAAAGACATGATTATTCCTTACCACCCAAATAGACCACTGCCTTCAGAAAATGCTTGTGGTTCCCTCTTAGAGTCTCTAAGAGTAGAATGGGAGGCAAAGCTTTTAGCTACCAAGCTCCTCTCCTGTGGAACCAGATCTCACTGTGGTTCCGGGAGGCAGATACTGTCCCTACATTTGAAGTTAAACTTAAGACTTTCCTCTTTAATAAAGCTTATAGTTAGGGCTGGTTCAAGTCAACTCTGAGCCATTGCTTAGTTATGTTGCTATAGGACTAGACTGCTGAGGGAACAGCCATTATGCAGTGAGCACTCTCTCTCTCTCTCTCTCTCTCTCTCTCCCTCCTCTCCTCAGCACTCATACTTTTATCATGACAATAACATTGTTCTTTCTCCCTCTCCCTAGTTTGTGCTCTTCCTCTCTCTCTTTGTTCTTTTTTCACAGATATCCCTGATTCCAGAGCTTCAACACCACAGCTCAAATATTCCAACTATAACTATTACCATATATTATATAGCAAGTCATTACTACTAAGGTTAATTATTCTCATTCACACTTCACCAATAGCTTGTCCTCTCCTGAGGGTCTCATGAGGAGCAGGAACCAACCCCAGATGGTGACAGCGCATGTCACACCCTGAATGAGATGATGATAATTATTAATAATGTTACTGAATCTTGAATCATCCTGGTCATCCTGGTCATCCTGGCTAACTCGTCTCAGTACATGTGACACCTACTGTACGTCTGTCCATCCTGGAAGAGGGATCCTTCCTCTGTGGCTCTTCCTGAGGTTTCTCCCATTTTTTCCCTGTTAAAGGGTTTTTGTGGGGGTTTTTCCTCACTTGTGTCACATGTGAGGGTCTATGGATAGAGGGTGTCACTTGCTGTACAGACTGTAAAGCCCTTTGAGGCAAATTGTGTTTGTGCCGCTGGGCTATATAAATAAAATTGACTTGACTTGACTGGTGTTAGGACTCCCCTGGCTTAAGTTACACAAGCCTCACCGAGGTTGGGCCACATCCTCTGTAGCTAGCGGGGGCCAGCTACAGATTCCAGCCCCCGCTGTTCGCATCACAAGAGGAGGAGGTCGCGGTGCCTTCCATCCAGGACCATCTTCATTTTTCTAGTTTCCCTGATCCTGAGCTCCACCTTACCAGCTGGCCAGCCTCAGCGTTTTTTGTTTAAACATTATTCACAGACTGGTTTCTTTTGTTTAATTTTTTGGTAATAAATAGTAGTAAATGTTTTCCTCAGTTCTTTGCCTTTTTTGGGTCCTCATTAATTTTTTACGATTCATCATTCATGAACAGTAAAAAGTAACAGTAAAAAAGGATATGTGTCCTGCTTCAAGGCCACCATGAGGAGAGTCAGGCAAACCACCTGGTTAGTGGCATGAAAGATAACTTCCTTCAGAGCACCCCTTTCCTCTGCTGCTAAGCATGGCCACATGAATATGAGTGCACGGGACCACAGCCAGTCTGCGGGGTCCCCTGTAGTTTTCCACCTGCTCTAACAAAGCTGAGCATATGGAAGGATTTCAGTCATGGACAAGTGAGGGAAAGGTGTAAAAACAAAAAGAAGAGAAGATATAATGTAGATTTATTTATTTATCATGTAATTTTTCTCAATAGAAATTCTACACTAGAGGTTGAATGATGTGGGTTTTCCTATAGTTGATTACAATACTGTTCTTTAAAACGTACGGAAGCTGTTTGCTTATATATGATACAGCCGGTATGTTTGAAAAGGTAATAAAAATAAACTTATAATAAAGCTTTTTTATGAAAAATGTATTAGCATCCAGCAACCAAAAATGTGTGAACTTTCATAAATAAATAAATAATATTTGGCTGATTAATTAATCAATAATTGTTTGATGTTTGTACATTGCATTTTGTGAATTATGTAATATACAGTATATGATTCAACTGTGGATTTTCAGGTTCTTTGCTCCTCTATGTCAGCAAACTGAATTATCTTAGGCGTATTAACAAAATTGGGCATTTGAGGAAGTCATCATTGTTACACTGATAGCATGTAGCATGTATGAATATTGTAATATTTTTGCAATGGGCACACAAGCCAAAGACCTCATTTTTACATTAGTCTCTGAGCTACCAGGACACACACAACACTGCATCTCCTTCTGCTGCTGCTCCCAAATTATACACTGCATCTCCTTCTGCTGCTGCTGCCAAATTATACACTGCATCTCCTGCTTTGAGCTGTTTTTGTTTTCTTAAGTGCAGAAAAGTGTAAACAAGGGAGAACATTTCAGGAGTGAGGTGGACGAATCCCTGGGCACAGACAAAGAAATTGGGGATGTTTGGTCCCCGGCAAGAGCCTCAGAAGTTCCTCCTATTTTGACTGCACATACGTATACAGCTGCTTTGAGCTGTTGTTGTTGTATGAAAAAAATAAATCAGGTTCAATGGAAAGTTTCAAAGTTCTTTGTTGAGTTATTTGGACACATTATGCACATACAGTACCCACTGTTGCACAAGATTCTTCCCACTCACATGTACTTGTACTCACAGGTACTCAAAATGTCCGAGTGGTGTATTGAAAGCAGTCTTCCATTCGTCTCCCTCCCTGATTCGGACCAGGTGATACGCATTTCTTAGGTCCAGTTTAGTGAAAACAGTTGCTTTGGAGAGGGGTTCAAAGGAAGGGTCGATAAGTGGCAGGGGATATTTATTTTTAACTGTTATGTCATTTAACTCACGATAGTCTATGCAAGGTCGTAGTGTCTTGTCTTTCTTGGCCACAAAGAAAAAACCGGCCCCGAGAGGGGAAGAGGAGGGTCTGATTAAGCCAGAAGCCAGAGACTCAGAGATATACTTCTCCATGGCCTCCCTCTCGAGGTGGAAGATGTTATATAATTTGCTTGTTTGCAAAGGGGAGCCAGGAAGAAGGTCAGTGGGGCAGTCATAAGGTCGAGGTCGAAGGTCGGAGTGAGAGGCCCCAGGACTTACTAAACACAACACCCAAATTGTGATACTCAGGGGGCACCAAGGAGAGGTCAGGTGGAGTGATTAATGAGGCAGAGGGATGAGTGACGGGTCTAGCCGAGCGTAAGCAGTGAGTGTTACAGAACATGCTCCAACTGATAACCGTGGAAGTGGACCAATCTAAATGGGGATTGTGTAATTCTAACCAGGGCAGATCTAACACCGCAGGAGAAGAAGGTGACAGAATTACAAAGAGAGAAATTAGCTCATGGTGATTGTCGGAGATTGTGAGGGAAATGGGATCTGTCTGATGGGTAATGGTTCGGAGAGAGGAGCCGTCATGGGGGTTCTAGTGGGGTCATGGGAAGATGAATACGTTTAGCAAAGTCTGAGTCAATAACACTGTCGTCTGCTCCAGAGTCAATGAGAATACGCAGTACCCAGGTGAGTGATTGTGGCTGAAATAGAAGTCCTCTGAGAAGAGCGGGACTGTGAATTGGTATTACTTACCAGGATGCTCTTCTCTCCCAGTGAGCCGCCCCTGCGAGGTCTGGAGCTACACTCACGACGGAAGTGACCAGGGAGTCCACAGTATGTGCACAGTCCGTCTGGTTCCAGTAGTGAAGAGGAAGACGAGTGGCAGACAGCCAAAGCAGTGGAGGTTGAGCAGGTTGGTTTGGGTGGGGGGGGGTACTGCCGGGATGATCTGCGCTCCCTGTCTCTCTCTCTCATATGATTATCAATTCAGATAGCCAGGCTGATTTATGCCTCTAGGGAACTGGGTCCGTCCCTACGATGGGAAGGTTAGCTTCCCACAGAGGATGTAGCCACTGAGTCGCTTTGCCTCGAACTAGGTTGTTTAAATAAGCTAGGCGAGAGCTATCAGATATATATAAGCCTGGCTGGAGATCAGAGACCAACTTACATTGTCTCAAAAAACGACCGCATGACCCAATCTCCCCCCAGTAACACTCCCGCGTAGGAATCTGTGGCTCCCGTGAGTGGTGGACGAGGAAGAGCTCCGTTCTAGAGGTCGCACCCGCATTGTTCAGTCCCGCTCCCGCCCGCATCTGCGATATTTTGTCCCGCTCTCGCCCGCAAATCCCGCAAGATGGGGACGTTCGCTTTCTATCTCACGAAAGGTCTTTTCAGTGGCTTGGAAAAAAAAACACACGCGCACACATAATTCCTTAAGTGGTAACTTGGTAACATATTAATCAATGCCAAATAAAATATCCAGCACAAATTATGTATGATAGGCATACATTAGTCATTTGTACATTTTACTTTTCATATTTAGTTTGCGGGACTGCAGTTTATCATCCCAACCGGCCACTCCCGCATTGTGCAGTCCAGCCCGCGCCCGCAATAAGCTTTCAAAATGTGTCCCGCGCCACACTGTCTTGCGTTGAGTCCCACAGGGGATGAGTGGGCGCCTTCAAGCTGGCGTGTGATGTGGGTAACGCTGGAAGTGAGTGTCTGGATAGCGTCCATTATGCCGCCTAATATCTGCTCATGGCGAGAGATAGAGGAAGCCTGTGCTGTGAATGCCTGCTTAAAATTCTCTGTCTCTGCAGGGTCCATATTTGGGTCAGCGCATACTGTAACGATTCATAAGAATCGTAAAAATCAAACTAAGGGCAGACCCAAAACAGCAGGGACGAGAGAATAAAAGGTTTACGGAAATTTATTCACAAAAAATAATGAAAGTCCAATAATTGAACCAAAAATGCTAAGGCTAGCTCAGGAAACTGGAGTTTAAAAAAGGGGAAATGAAAAATTAGTGTTCACTTAAAAAATAATGAAAGAAAGGTAACTACAAAAAACAGGAAGACTTGAGGTAAATATCGAGCTAGGAATCGTAGAGTTACTGATTGAGGTACACATGACATGGAGGAACAGGAAATCCGGGTTTAAGTAGGCTGGCCAGATGAGATTATTGGAAACAGCTGCGGTGAATAGTCCCCTGCCCTGCCGTGCCGCCAGCCTCCAAGAAAACAGAGTTAAAAACACAACACAAGGAACACAGTGGGTGCCAAAATAAACACCCCTAACCTCCCCCAGTTAGGAGACAGATCATGACACTTGACCTGAACATAAACAATGGGAACTCTCTTCATTTAATACATTTCACTCACATAAATTATATCTCAATAGCTACTGGGCTGAAACATGCATGGGCTTTCTGGAATACAGCCCAGCAGATTCAGCTCCTCTAATCCATTTAAAATAACTATAACCTTTTCCTGAGGCAATCACTAGTTCCACATTTTCCTCAATGGCACACAGTGTTAGTTTTGTAAATAATGTTTTCATTTTGATTAAAATAGATAATAAAGCACAACAATAGAGTGGACACTGTATGACAGCCAGTACTCTACAATAGGTGCCTATTGTAGGCACCTATTGTAGGTGCCTACAATAGGTCACCTCGGTGACCTCCATAGGCACCTACGGAGGTCATTTTCTGGTTTCAAAAACTTGCAAAACTCAAGGCTTTATTACAGAGTTCTTTTTGCAACTGGAAGACTATATCTATTTTGATTTACAGTCTATTGTCACATAATGAGTTAGTGTGCCATTTCTATCGCAATCCATAAGAATGTCAAAATGTACTGATAGGGGAATACATCATGTGCGTGTGTTTAATCTGGATGAACATTGATATACTATGATGTAGGGCTGTCAACGAATATTCTAAATTCGAATATATATTCAAATAGTTTAAAAAAACAGGATTTTGAAGGTAAAAATTAGTGTTTGAATGTAGAAAAACACGCCCGTGGTAGCAGCACTAAGAATGTAAGTAGCCTTTTTTGTTTCTTTGCACTTTTTTTTTTTTTTATGAACCTCAGGGTAAAAGTTCTTTGTTGTCACATTTCACAGAATTGTGTGCCTCATTTTATTTAATGAGCGTTCCATGTTGGATAAAATCCACTTATGCGCAGAGAATGTGAGGGTGCAGGTGAGAGAGAGAGAGAGAGAGTGTGCGCGAGTGAGCGAGCGGTCTTGGCCATTATTTGATTGACTTTTTTTGTGCAGGTAACACATTGTCACATATGTTTAAATAAACTACCTATACAAGTAGTTATGTCTCTTTGTATTAATTTGTCCTGTTATTGACGTAATGCGCGTCATTGACAAAAGACGCAACCAGATGTTCGAATAGTTCAAATATATGTGTTTTATTTAGAGTGACTATTCAAACATCATTTTTGAGCAATTTTGACAGCCCTACTATGATGATAGATTATAGTGATCTGTCATTTGGTTATTAGAATTACTTATCTGGATTTTTGTTATTCCAAGGCTAAAAAGAGTAACAATTTAAAAGATTCATATTAATG
>JAFBJR010000122.1:0-35619 GCA_016785285.1 Brachirus orientalis
GTTTGAAACGACGCCACAGTGTTGAACTTTCCAGGAAAAGGTCCGTCAGTTCCAGTGCACAGGATGAGGTGAGTGTAGTGGATTTCCTGTAGGGGGCAGTATCATGCTGTTCACAAATCTCACACACACACACACACACACAGACATACGAACTCACCGCCCCCCCCTGCAGGACGACCATCTGTCTCTCTGTGTCCACCCGGTCCACTCGACCCTGAACGAAACTGTCTCCAAAAGTCTTGGCGAATGGGATGAACGTCCTCTGAGCGAAACCTGCCACAGGGTCAAAGGTCACACACACACACACACACACACACTGTGACCATCAGCGCAGGTCATGACTGAAGACGTGAGGCGTTACCGGGCTGCACCGACGCTCTCAGCGCTGCCACGTTGTGATGAAACGCGTCCCTCATGTCGATGAGGGTGAAGCTGAGACCCTGAGACTGAAGCCGCTGAGCTGCAGTGATGCCGCCGAAGCCTCCACCCACCACCACGACATGGACGCCCTCTACTGACGACTGCTGGGAGCCCATCTCTGCACACACACACACGCACCAGAGTTTGTAAACCACTCACTCTCCCACACCAAAGTCCATAGAGAAAATCAGTGATTTTAGCTCACAGGGACACAGGAGCTGCTGGTCCACTGCTGCCTCCATCAGTAACTTTAAATGTCTTATTTTGTCACTTCGGCATTTGAAAATCTTAGTTTAAATTTACCTCAGTGACACAAAGTGACCACACGAGGCAGCAGTAGACCAGCAGCTCCTGTGTCCCTGTGAGCTAAAATCACTGATTTTCTCTATGGACTTTGGTTTGGAAGAGGGAGGAAAAGAAGAAAAAACTGATTTTAGCCACTTAAACTCAGGAATAAAATCTACGTCAGCTGAAGTCTACAATATCTTAAGAATATATTCACGTCTTTATCTCACTGTTAGACAGACTTTTCCAACAGGAAAGTGAAGTTTGTAAACCACTCACTCTCCCACACCAAAGTCCATAGAGAAAATCAGTGATTTTAGCTCAGTTACACAGGAGCTGCTGGTCTCCTGCTGCCTCGTGGGGTTGGTTTGTGTGACTGAGGTAAATCTGAACAAAGGATTTAAAGCCCCAGAGTGACAAGTGACAAAATAAGACATTTAAATTTACTGATGGAGGCAGCAGTGGATCAACAACTCCTGTGTCCCTGTGATGTAAAATCACTGGTTTTCTCTATGGACTTTGGTGTGGGAGAGTGAGTGGTTTACAAACTTAAATGGCAGTATGTCAGTGCTCCTTAAGAGAACTTTAACAACTCTTTTCCACAGATAGAGCGAGTCGTCTTTTAGCTGGAAGAATGTGGGTTCCACTCCTGTGCCGATGTGTCCTTGGGCAAGACACTAAACCCCACTTTGCTCCAGATGGCAGTGAGTAAATGGATATGAAAGATGTGTGATAGAAGACGTGCTCTGAGTGAATGGCTGTGAATGGGTGAAAGGGGGAAAAACGCTGTGTAATCACAGCTGCATAGTGTGGCTAAAGTCCAGTCTTTCTTTGACTCGTCACTGGCAGCCATGTTGTGACTGAGGCTGAGTCTCAGCAATGCAAACACTGATGATGATGATGATGATGATGGTGAGTCAATATCTTACAAAAATAAAAAAACAAAACAAAATCTGAACTATCCCTTTAATGATGAGTTCAGGTCCTGCAGTTTTTTTCCCCATAATAAAACAACAAAAGAAACATAAACACTTTTAAAAGAAGTTACAAATACAAGTAGAAACTTAGGACCCTGGATTCCAACACTTCCGGTTACATCAACAACAAATGACGTGGTTTCTGATCGAATCACGTGATCAGACAGTATCAGACAGTCAGCAGCTTGAACGCCAATTAAAGTGAAAGGCCCGTGCACGCGCTCACTCACCTGCGGCACGTAAGTCTTCCTCCTCGCGATCTCACCGCGGCTCGTTTCCGCCTCACTCCTTTTCCCCTCTTCTCTGACGACACCAGCTCTCCAGCCAATCACATTTCAACCTCGTCCAACTGGCGAAAAGGGGCGGGGCGAGCTCCGCTGCTGCCTTCAGGTGCTGTCGGAAATACTGGAGTGATGATTTTTACTTTGTTCAAACAATTCGATACTTACTTACAGTAGTTTAAATATACAAGTAAAAAATACCTGAAAATGAAACCACAAAGGGACATTAAATGATCACATAAAGACGTTTAGTGACCACAAAAAGTCTCTAAATAACCAAGAATAGACATTAAATGACAACAAAGATTTTTAGATTAGATTAGATTAGATAAAACTTTATTGATCCTTCAGACAGTGCCTCCAGGAAATTAAAGTTCTAGCAGCAGCAGTACAGTACAGAATCCAAAAACAGAAGAAACGAAAGACAGAAAAGCAGAAAGATTAGCGTAAGTGGTAATAGAAATGTAAAATAAAATATATGAAGCATACACCACGCGAGTATGCAAACATTAAATACTAGATTATTGGTAGGTCAGTAATGTACTGACCATTAAGTAATTGCCGTAAGAGACATTAAGAGACATTAAATGACCAGGAACATACGTTTAATGACCACAAAAAGTTGCTAAATGACATTGAAAAGATGTAGAATGACCACAAAGTCTACATGTCTGTGATGAGACATTAAATTACCACATAAAGACGTTTAATGACCACAAAAAGTCTCTAAATGACAATAAAAAGTTGCTAAATGACAAAAGACACAAAATGACCACGTAAAAATTTTTAATGCCCATAAAAATTCTCTAAATAGCAACAAAAAGAAACTAAATAACATGGATAACAACAAAGACTCAGGTGCAGTGGAGTGTTGTTAAAGTACATGTGCAGAAAATTACTTTGGTAGAAGTTAAAGGGACAGTGCGCAAAGTCTGGTTCTGTCAGAGATTTCTTCTTAAGAGTTTTTTTTCTCTCCACTGACAGTTATGGCACTTTTCACTGCACAGTTCACGGCATGAACGGCATGGCTCTACTCGGTTTGGCATCAGACATGTTGTTTTCCATCCTCCTCAGCGTGGTCATCGTCATAGAAACAGCCGTGACGACACAAAGACACAAACACGTGACGGTCAAAGCAGTAGTTTTCTTTTTCCTCAGTTTTCTAAACAGATGAGTTCACTGAATGGTTCAGTACTTCCTGACTCCGTCTGACACAGTCACTGAAGTGAAATCCGGCTGAACGGCTTGTGATTGGGCTCACCATCTCCGTCTTTCAGCAGTGCTGTCGCTAAATACACCAGACTCCTCTGTTAAATATGGACATTTTACAAATGTCCTTGTTAAATGTTGCAGATTAACGCATGTTTTCAGGATTTTCAAGTCTTTTTAACTCATCTACAGTTCAACATTGTTCGCGCTCGTGACTCTTGCAGTGACGACGCTCTCTGACCAATCAGAGGCCGGCAGTCTGTCCACGTCACATTTTAGTATCAGCTCAACTGAAACCTCCACAGAGCAGGGACTAAAAAGAGGACCAGGTACCAGGTTCAATCACTGATGGAAAAGAAAAAATAAACCAAGTAGAGCCATGCTGAGCTGAGCTGAGCTGGAACTTCACTAGTGTTTGTTCATCGTGTGAACTGTTGGGTTTTCTTTTCTCTCTTTATAATGTTGTAAAGTTTTGGTTTTAAAGAGCCTTGACAAAATGAACATTGTAATTTGGTACAAAACACAGAAAATGTGATTTAAATTGAAATTTTATTTGATATCTACAGTGTCATCCTGACAACCTGAAGCTTAATCCCAGATATCTAAAAAGGACAATGTACTGTGGATATATCGTCAACTGAGAATAATTAAAGATTCTTGAATTATGATTAGGCATCATGATGTCTACTGTATAATGACAGACCCCATATGTCATTCTGACTAGTAAAAGCTGAATTGCAGATATCTGAAACTGTAGTTTGACTATATAAGGTTATAATGAGGTTTCAGATATCGTAGTACATAAAAGTGTCCTGTCTACTGATTAAATGTGAACTGCTTGTCATAATGTCATCAAATATTAAAATTATCTTTACAACACACACACATACACAGGTTTCCATGACTACAGAGGACATCCCATTGACTTCCATTCATTTCCTGCAGACTTACTCTAACCTTAACCATAATTACTAGTGTCCTAACCCTAACCCTGACCTCTAACCTTAACCTAACCCTAACCTCAGCCTAACTTTAAAACATGTCTTCACCTTAAAATTGAGTCATTTACGTTATGGGGACTTGATTTTTGTCCCCATAAGGAAGACAAGTCCCCATAATGTGAGTGTGGAGACACATTTAGGTCCCCACAACATGAGGAAGACCAGCTACACACACACAGAGCCCTGAGCAGAAAAAAGAGAACTTCCTTCCGCACTTTTATTGTGAAGGGATTGACCGGAAGTGAGCGCGTATGTAAACAGTGTGTGTGTGAGTGTGGCGGCGGTGGTCGGTCAGTCGTTGCTGTTACAGCTCCTTCTCCGGTTCCGTCGGTACGTGTCGTTGGTTCAACGGCGAACCGAGTCATGGAGGACACGTGACTCTGGACCAGAGAAGAAGAAGAAGGAGAGGAAGAGGAGGAGAAGTTTCCCGCGGTGAGAATAAACCTGTAACTAACTAACTTGACTAACGGTCACCACGAGTTTGAGTCAAGTGTTTAAAACTGGTTTAACGGTTTTAACTTTCCGTTACCGTGGGTCTGTGTGTGTGTGCGCGCGCGCGCGCGTGAGCGCAGCCCTTTGTCCGCGCGGCACCGTTCCCATGGTGAAGCCTCATCAGCTCTCGAGACTCACCGGACAAACCCGAGAGGCTCTCGGACTTTACCGGAGTAAAGTTACAGTGACGTCACTATAGAGTTAATGTAACGTTAAAATAACGTAACAGCGACTTGACTCTGACATAAAGTAATATTTGTCTTTATTTAATTCTGTGAATTGAATATGTGACATTAGCGATGACGATTTACAGCCACAAGGAAAAGACAACAAATGACCACAGACAATAAAGTGACCACAAAAAGACTTAAGGTGACCACGAAAAGACTCAAAGTCACCACAAAGTGAACACAAAAAGACTCAAAGTGACCACAAAAGAGGCTAAATGACCACAAAAAGACTGAAAATGTCCACAAAAAGACTCAAAGTGACCACGAAAAGACTTAAAGTGACCACAAAAGAGGCTAAATGACCACAAAAGATGCAAAATGACCACGAAAAGACTCAAAGTGACCACAAAAGATGAAAAATGACCACAAAAAGACTCAAAATGTCCACAAAAAGACTCAAAATGTCCACAAAAAGACTCAAAGTCACCACAAAGTGACCATGAAAAGACTCAAAGTAACCACAAAAGATGAAAAATGACCACAGACAATAAAGTGACCACAAAAATCCATAAAAAATTACAACGAAGAAATGCTAAATGTCCACAAAGAGACGTTAAATGATCATGAAAAGACACTTGGTCAGTCTTGTCCCCGTGTGTCCCCGTGTTTGTTTGTTGTCCAGGTACGTGATGTGTCAGGATGGAGGGGGCGGAGCACAGCCGCTACGTCGCTCAGCTGAAGGCGGAGTTCGACAGCTGCGACACCACGGCGACGGGCTTCCTGGACAGAGACGAGCTAACGACGCTCTGTCACAAGCTGCAGCTGGACGCTCACCTGGAGCTGCTGCTGGACACTCTGCTGGGAGGGCGGAGCTACGCCAGGGTGGGGACAACACACACCACATGTCCCTGTGACATCACAGTCACATGACGATGACGATGCTTGCTTGTCTCCGCCCCCTCAGGTGAATTTCCAGGAGTTTAAGGACGGCTTTGTGTCAGTGCTGTCCCGCTCTGTGGACGTCAGCACGTCAGAGGACGACAGCAGTTACCTGGAGCCAGGTAAAAACAACAACATCATGCTGATCGGTGTTATTGATCACTTCATTGATCAGTCACACTGTCACTGACCTGTTAAAGACATGTCCTCAGGTTTGTCAAAGTTTGTCCTCCTTTTTTTTTGCCTAAATGTTTTTGTCCCCAGTCTGTCTACAGTCTGAATTTGTCCCCATTCCCTCCAGTTTGTCTTCAGTCAGCTGAGTTTTTTTTCCTGGGTTTGTCCTCGATCTTTTCTCCTTCTGTCCTCAGGGTGTCCTCTTTCCTCAGTTTTTCCTCATTCTTTCCTCTGTCTCCGTCCTCCTCTGTCTCCACAGTTGTCCCCGAGGAGGTGAAGCCAAAGTTTGTGAAGGGGACGAAGCGTTACGGCCGCCGCTCTCGTCCCGACAGTAAACCCGACGCCGCGCTGACCTGCGGCTCCGACGACTCGCCGCCGTCCAGAGCCGAGGCCACAGACTCATCACCGCCTGGTGTCCGCCGAGCCAAACTGAGACGGTCCACGTCTCTGGAGAGCGTTGAGGTGAGAGCGCTTGTTCCTGATTCGCGTGACCCTTAACCTTAACCATAACCAGTTAATGACTAACCTTAACCTAACCACAATTCAAACCTTAGTTCTGCCTCATTAGGACCAGGTTTTGGTCTCCATGAGGACTACTGGTCCTGACAAGGTCAGTGTTTAGGACAGGAAACACACACACACTGGTTTCCATGACTACAGAGGACATTCCATTGACTTCCATTCCTTTTCCTGCAGACTTACTCTAACCTTAACCATAATTACTAGTGTCCTAACCCTAACCCTGACCCTAACCTTAACCTAACCTCGGCCTAACTTTAAAACATGTCTTCACCTTAAAATGGAGTCATTTATGTTATGGGGACTTGATTTTTGTCCCCATAAGGAAGACAAGTCCCCATAATGTGAGTGTGGAGACACATTTAGGTCCCCACAACATGAGGAAGACCAGCCACACACACACACACACACACACACACACACACACACACACACACACACACACACACACACACACACACACACACACACACACACACACACACACACACACACACACACACACACACACACACACACACACACACACACACACACACACACACACACACACACACACACACACACACACACACACACACACACACACACACACACACACACACACACACACACACACACACACACACACACACACACACACACACACACACACACACACACACACACACACACACACACACACACACACACACACACACACACACACACACACACACACACACACACACACACACACACACACACACACACACACACACACACACACACACACACACACACACACACACACACACACACACACACACACACACACACACACACACACACACACACACACACACACACACACACACACACACACACACACACACACACACACACACACACACACACACACACACACACACACACACACACACACACACACACACACACACACACACACACACACACACACACACACACACACACACACACACACACACACACACACACACACACACACACACACACACACACACACACACACACACACACACACACACACACACACACACACACACACACACACACACACACACACACACACACACACACACACAGTGGGTGAAGCTCATTTCAAACATACATGTAAGCTGTGCAGCACTAAATACCTGATGGGGGGGGCAGTGTGGGTGTGGTCAGGACAGTGGGTGGAGTCAGCAGCAGTGGTTCTGGTGGTTTTTGGGGGTGTGGAGGTTTGACAGGAAGTGGGATTGTGAGGAATGTGGCTGCTGGCAGACGCTGCCTCTGGTGTTTGGCTTCACTCTGCTCATGTTTGTGTGAGCGGCAGCAGCTGATTGGTCCGTTCACCATCACAGCTGATCAGCTGTGTGTGTGTGTGTTTTTCTGTCCTAAACACTGAACACTAAACAGGAACAGTAGTCCTCATAGAGAACAAAACCTGGTCTCAATGAGGCAGAACCACATTTCTGAGGAACTGGTTAAGTTTAGGACTAAGATTTGAATTGTGGTTAAGGTTAAGGTTAGTCATTAACTGGTTATGGTTACAGTGGTGGTGTGACATTAACTGATGACATCACTGTGGTTGGCTGTGATGTCATCAGTGATGTGTTTGAAACTGGAAAGTTTGAAAACATGAAACATTCCAGATGAGTTGAGAAGGTTTAACACGCTAAGCTGTTTAACGTGACACACACACACACACACACACACACACACACACACGCACACACACACACACACACACACGCACACGCACACACACACGCACACACACACTGGTAGCTCTGCACTTCACTGCTTCACACAGATAAACACCGACCTCCATGTTTTCTCTGCAGAGCCTAAAGTCTGATGAAGAGACAGGAAATCAGAAAATCACTGATTCTGACTTTCAGTGTAAAGGTACAGTACACTCTGTTTGTTAGAACAGCTGTTTCTCTGCTAAGCTCTGCTATTTTTTCCCCCGTCTGCTCTTAAATCAAAGCTTAACTAGCTCTTTTTCTCATTACCCAGGTTAGCTCTTTACTTGTTTCCAGTTTTTACGCTAAACTAAGCAAGATTCTTCTTAATTTTGAATCTCTATCTTAAGCTAGGCTCGCTATTTCCCCCTGTTACCAACCTTTTTGCTAAGGTAGGCTGTTATCCCAGGTTTTTATGGTTAGCTACACTAGTCGTTTCCCTTCTTTTTCAGTCTTAATGCTAGCCTAAGTTTGCCCTACTTCTTGTATTTGTGTTAAGGCAGCTGATTCACAATGTCCACTACTGCTAAGCTAGGTTATCTGTTTTGCCTGTTTCTACCCTTTGTGCCTAGCTAAGGTTGCTGGTTCCCTCATTTCATTCTCAGTGTGTAGCTTTGCCTCTTGTTTTTCCCCTGTTAAAAGCCTTATTGCTAAGCTATGCTAGCCAGTTACCCTGTGGTCAGTCTTAATGTTTAGCTAAATTTGCTGTTTTCCTCATTTTTTAGCTTAATATCAAGCTAGGGAAGGTCCCCTTGTTTTTCTGTCTGCCAGCTGCTGTATATACAAGGTTTTCCTTGTTTACTAAGCTAAGCTAAGCTGTCTTTTGTTTAGTTTCTCAGCAGCAGCAGCAGGAAGAGGCGGAGCCTGTCAGCAGAGGAGGGGGCGGGGCAGACCATGTCCTCACAGTGGTTTGTGATCATCTGGGGCTGAAAAAGTTCAACACTGAGGTAACAGTGCTCAAGTCTGTACAGTTGAATGTTCTCTTGATGGTGTTTTGACCCCTGACCTTTGACCCCGGGTCTGCAGGACCTCGACTCTCTGCTCCAAAAGATGGACGCCGACCTGGACGCCAGAGTCAGTGTCAGAGACTTCCACAAGATCCTTTGTGGCTCCGCCCCTATCTCCTGCTCCACCCCTGTACGACCTGCTGACCTGCAGAGGGCGCCACACAGGGTCAGTCACACACTCACACACTCTGGTTTCCATAACCCTAACCCTGACCTTAACGTAACCCTAACCTCGGCCTAACTTTAAAACATGTCTTCACCTTAAAATGGAGTCATTTACGTTATGGGGACTTGATTTTTGTCCCCATAAGGAAGACAAGTCCCCATGTGGAGACACATTTACAACATGAGGGACTAATGAAGACATGTGAACTAAAGGTCACATGACTGAGACTTATTCTCTGACTTCTGACCCTATAGCTGGTTTTACATTTGAACTCTTTTACAAACGAAGCTCAATGTTTCTGAGTTTCTGTGGAGCTCCTGAACACACCATGTCTGCACCTGCAGCAGAGCTTTAATCATGTTAGCAGCAGGTGTGTTAGCAGCAGGTGTGTTAGCAGCAGGCGAACAGGTAACTGCTCAGTCCAGCGTCATGTACTGCACCTCAGGTCTGATGTCAGGCTGCGGGTTTTTAACGTGGGTGAGGACAGACAAGACGACGACTCGCACTTCCACCCAGGTGAGGCGTTCAGGGACACTCAGAAAGAACAGGATAAAGTGATTTTTAAGGTTTAGGTGCTGGCACATAGTCAGAGCTGACTGTGCTTTGTCAGCGCACCCTGCTGCTGAGAACCAGCTTGAGACACAGAGCAGCATTGTGTACAAAATCTACCTTAGCCACTCACTCTCCACACCAAAGTCCATAGAGAAAATCAGAGATTTTCGCTCACAGGGACACAGGAGCTGCTGGTCTACTGCTGCCTCGTGTGGTCACTTTGTGTCACTTAAATAAATCTAAATTAAGATTTTCAAATGCCGAAGTGACAAAATGAGACATTTGAACTTAGTGATGGAGGCAGCAGTGGATCAACAGCTCCTGTGTCCCTGTGAGCTAAAATCACTGATTTTCTCTATGGACTTTGGTGTGGGAGAGTGAGTGTTGTGTGTTTTATTGTTGACATTCTTCCATTATCCAGTGAAGCTTGTTTTAGACACAGGGGGCGCTCACGTGTCAGTACTTCATACAAACCACACTTTGAAAATGTGACAGTGTCTCTGTCTCCTCTCGTCCGTCCAGGCTCAGGTGTTTGAGGACTGCTCGGCTCGCTCTGCGTCTCCGTCCCTGTTGACGGCCACTGTGGGACAGAAAGTCCTCAGTCGCCTGGACGACGGCTCAGGATGGACCAGTCCTGAGCGAGTCATCACCCTCTGGACTGAAGAGGGGATCAGAAACAGCCGGGACATCCTGCAGGTGAGTCCACACCTGAGCAGGTTTTCAAAATTAAAGCCTGTTTACCTCTGATGCTAAAGTAAAAAGATCACAACCCTTCAAAATAAAAGCCTGTTCCCTTCTGATGCTTAGGTAAAAAGAAACAATCATAACTTTTCAAAATAAAAGCTTTTGTCTGGTTGCTGCTGAGTCAGAAAGATCCATACCCTTCAAAATAAAAGCCTGTTCCCTTCTGATGCTTAGGTAAAAAGAAACAATCATAACTTTTCAAAATAAAAGCTTTTGTCTGGTTGCTGCTGTGACAGAAAGATCCTTACCCTTCAAAATAAAAGCATGTTCTCTTGTGAAGCTTAGGTAAAAAGAAACGTCATAACTTTTCAAAACTAAAGCCTGTTTACCTCTGATGCTAAAGTAAAAAGATCACAACCCTTCAAAATAAAAGCCTGTTCCCTTCTGATGCTTAGGTAAAAAGAAACAATCATAACTTTTCAAAATAAAAACTTTTGTCTGGTTGTTGCTGTGTCAGAAAGATCCATACCCATCAAAATAAAAGCCCGTTCCCTTCTGATGCTTAGGTAAAAAGAAACAATCATAACTTTTCAAAATAAAAACTTTTGTCTGGTTGTTGCTGTGTCAGAAAGATCCATACCCATCAAAATAAAAGCCCGTTCCCTTCTGATGCTTAGGTAAAAAGAAACAATCATAACTTTTCAAAATAAAAACTTTTGTCTGGTTGTTGCTGTGTCAGAAAGATCCATACCCATCAAAATAAAAGCCCGTTCCCTTCTGATGCTTAGGTAAAAAGAAACAATCATAACTTTTCAAAATAAAAACTTTTGTCTGGTTGTTGCTGTGTCAGAAAGATCCATACCCATCAAAATAAAAGCCCATTTACAATGAGCAGAGCTCCCTCTGCTGGAGGAGAAACATGACTGCACAAGACAGCCAATTCAGACGTCACAGAGACGGTGTGTGTGTGTGTGTGTTTCAGGGGTGTGTGTGTGTGTGTGTCTGATTCAGGGGTGCGTGTGTGTGTGTGTGTGTGTGTGTGTGTGTGTGTGTGTCTGTTTCAGGGGTGTGTGTTTTGTTGTACTTGCTGACAAAGTGAGGACATTTAGTCAAAGTGAGGACATTTTGTCTGGTTTTAGGGTTAGAGTTAGAATTGGGTTTAGGTTAAGGTTAGGGTTAGGGGCTAGAGAATGTATTATGTCTATGAGGGTCCTCACTATGATAGAAGTGCAAACGTGTTTCTGGGTGTATGTGTATAACGTGTGTGTGTGTATAATGTGTGTGTGTGTGTGTGAGTGTATAACGTGTGTGTGTGTGTTTCAGGGTGTATGTGTATAACGTGTGTGTATAATGTGTGTGTGTGTGTGTTTCAGGGTGTGTGTGGAGCAGTCGTGCAGAGAACGGGACAAGGTGCGAGCAGATCTGGATCAGGCTGATCAGAGGAACCTGAAGTTGGTCAGAGAGGTGGACGATCGTCACACCAGCATGGAGACGCTGAACCAGAGCAGGATCAGGTCAGTCCTGTGGGTGGGTGGGGTGGGGGCGGAGCCATCACTGTCGCGTGTGCCGACTCATGTTGACGTGTTGTTGCTCTGTGACGCTCAGGGAGCTGGAGCAGGACTTCCGTGATCGTCTGGCGTGTCTGCGCAGTCAGTGCGAGCAGGAGAACGAGGCTCTGCTGCAGCAGCTGGACAGAGAACGTGGAGCTCTGCAGGAGGAGCTGAGGCTGCAGAGAGTCCAGGAGGCGGAGCTACAGGAGGAGCTCTGCAGCGCCACCCAGGTGTGTTGTAGTCTGTCGTTTTTGTTGTATGTCTGGAGGAGGAGGAGTTGTTGTTGTTGTTGTTGATCCTGTTTTGTTGTTGTTTGTTCAGGAGAACAGTCGTCTGGAGGAGGAGTTGTGTTGTTGTTGTTGTTGTTGATGCTGTTGTTTTGTTGTTTGTTCAGGAGAACAGTCGTCTGGAGGAGGAGTTGTGTTGTTGTTGTTGATGCTGTTGTTTTGTTGTTTGTTCAGGAGAACAGTCGTCTGGAGGAGGAGTTGTGTTGTTGTTGTTGTTGTTGTTGATCCTGTTTTGTTGTTGTTTGTTCAGGAGAACAGTCGTCTGGAGGAGGAGTTGTGTTGTTGTTGTTGTTGTTGATCCTGTTTTGTTGTTATTTGTTCAGGAGAACAGTCGTCTGGAGGAGGAGTTGTGTTGTTGTTGTTGTTGTTGATCCTGTTTTGTTGTTGTTTGTTCAGGAGAACAGTCGTCAGTTGTGTTGTTGTTGTTGTTGTTGATCCTGTTTTGTTGTTGTTTGTTCAGGAGAACAGTCGTCTGGAGGAGGAGTTGTTGTTGTTGTTGTTGTTGATCCTGTTTTGTTGTTGTTTGTTCAGGAGAACAGTCGTCTGGAGGAGGAGTTGTGTTGTTGTTGTTGTTGTTGATCCTGTTTTGTTGTTGTTTGTTCAGGAGAACAGTCGTCTGGAGGAGGAGTTGTGCGTCTTGAAGCTGAACCTGACTGAAGCTGAAAACACCGTGAACAAACTGCAGAGAGACCTGGACCAAGTTCTGCACGACAAAGTAACACAAACAGTGACACAAATATATGCTTTAATCCTGACATTAAAGGGACAGTTCAGTTCTACTCTGGATTGGTTAAATGTTCCTTTTTCACCTTAAAACATGACAAGATAATTAGTCCCACAACAGGGAAATGTATTTACATCATATAACATATACATCTTATCATACCTTTACATTAAAGTCTAATAGTTTTAGTGTGATTTTGCTCCATCTTGTGTTTAAACACAAGATGGAGCAAAATCACACAAGATGGAAAAAAATCACAATATTTGTCAGAAACATCGCAAATAGATAAAGGTACCATGTATTGTTGAGCCTCATGTTTGTACAGAGTAAACCAGGGCACATACACACGCACACACTCACGTGCGCACACACACACACACACACACACACACACACACAGGTGTAAGGTAACCCCTGTTGAATCATTAATGTCAGTTTCCTGTGACTTCATTTCATTCTTGCTCTTGTTGTCTCAGCTGTTTTTTCACTTTACCGAAGGCTTTCATTGACTGATTGATTGATTGATTGACTGATTGACAGCTGTGTTGAACCAATGAGCCGTGTGTTTTTGTTTGACTGACAGTTTGGCGGTTTGGACGCGGCAGGCGCAGCAGCGAGTCACGACGAGCGTTTCTCTGAGATCGTCAAAGAGTACGAGCTGCAGTGCAGGGTGAGAGACGTGCTGCCTTCACTGAGCCTCTGACTTTTCATGTTTCTCCTTCAGAGGAAACGTCTGTGAGATGTTTAATGTCTGTTGAATGTTTGTGCACCTGAACGCTTCATCAAGGTGAGAAGATGTGAGCTGTGAGGCGTTTGCTGTCACTGCCTCACTGCTTCAACACTTCCTCCTCATCTTCATTGTCATCTTCATCTTATCAGAATCCCAGCCAGTGATCATGTGACTGTGTGCCGCTGTGACTGACAGCCAATCAGAGCGTCATTTTGTTCCATCTTTGTTTCTAAATGAAGGCGTGTGTGTGTGTGGTGTTGCCTTCAGGAGCTGCGGGACAGAAACGATGAGCTGAGCTCAGAGCTGGAGCTGCTGAAGAGTCAGAGGAGCGACAGGAAGTCGAGGAGATCAGCAGCAGACTCCGCCTCCACGGCCGACGCCCTGACCTGGACTGAACAACAGGCTGTTGGTGCAGAGTCTGACTGTGGTAACACAAACAACACACGGCAGGTTTTGAAGTACTCTCACGTAGTCAGAGCTGACTGTGCTGTGAGCGCCCCCTGCTGTTGAGAACCAGCCTAAGGGGCCGTCCACATGGAAACAGCGTTTTAGGGGACCTGAAACGGAATTTTTTTGAAAAAGATATTTCCTGAAACGAGCCCTCTTTATGGGGAAACGGCAAAGATGCCGTTTCTGTGATAACAAAATGGCTGCCAGTAGAGACACAAGGAAAAACTGAATTTTATCCACTTAATAAAAGACTTGGCTAATAAAATCTACATCAGTTTAAGTCTACGATATCTTCAGAACATGTTCATGACTTTATCTCACTGTTGGACAGACTTTTCCAACAGGAAGCTGAAGTTTGTAAACCACTCACTCTCCCACACCAAAGTCCATAGAGAAAATCAGTGATTTTAGCTCACAGGGACACAGGAGTTGTTGATCCACTGCTGCCTCCATCACTAAGTTCAAATGTCTTATTTTGTCACTTCGGCATTTGAAAATCTTAATTTAGATGTAGTTAAGTGACACAAAGTGACCACACGAGGCAGAAGTAGACCAGAAGCTCCTGTGTCCCTGTGAGCTAAAATCACTGATTTTCTCTATGGACTTTGGTGTGGGAGAGTGAGTGGTTTACAACTTCAGTTTTATACAATTATTCTTTTGTAAAGTGTCTAAAATCTGATCTTGAACACACCACACCAAAGTCCATAGACTGTAGAGTGAGTCTCTGTGTCTCAGTCTTTTATGTGAAAGTGTCTCATATGACAATTAAAAAAAACCTGAACTGTTCCTTATGAAATGATGTAAGAAGTCGCCGTCTGTTTGGCCTTGTCAGGTTTTAAAAACTTTCAAATTAAAAGTCTGTTTGTAAATCTGTAAAAGTGAAATATTTCTGATGTGTGGGGAAAAAAAAGTTGAGCAGAAAGTGAGTTGTTGCAGAGCAGGTCACACCTGTTCAGGTAGATCCTGGACACGCCCACTCCCTGTCTTCCTGTCAGGTGTGTGTGAGTCTCATCATGTCCCACAGTGAGTCTGTCTCTGTCCCTCACACACTGATGACCTTGGACCTTTGTTGTGTCCCAGTTGACAGAGTTTGTTTGTTTGTGTTTGTGCAGACGACTCGGACATGAAACGTCTCTCGTCTCCTCTGGTGAAGAAGAAGCTTCAGCCGGTCGATCAGAAAGGTGAGACACACACACACACACACACACACACACACACACACACACACACACACACACACACACACACACACACACACACACACACACACACACACACGCACACACACCTACACACACACACACCTACACACACACACACACACACACACACACACCTACACACACACCTGCACACACACACACACACAAACACACACACACCTGCACACGCACACACACACACCTACACACACACACGCACACAAACACACGTTTGTGCTTCTATCATAGTGAGGACCCTCATAGACATAACACATTCTCTAACCCCTTACCCTAACCTTAACCATCACAACTAGATGCCTAACCCTAACCCTAAAACCAGGTCTTAACCCTGAAAAAGCCCTTTAAAGAAGTGAGGACCAGACAAAATGTCCTCACTCTGCAGCAAGTACAAGAACACACATATACACACACACATACTGGACTGTTGCCGGCGGTAACTCTGGCTCCGCCCCCTCAGGTCTGTCGTCATTGGACAGCGTCTCTGGTCCTGTGGTCAGTATCCAGACTGAACTGGCTCTGGAGCAGCTGAAGCAGAAACATGAGCAGGAGCTGCAGCAGCTGCGCATCCAGCTGGACACACAGGTACAACAACAACAACAACACACACAGGTAAACAACAGCAAAACGCACAGGTGAACAACAACAACACACAGGTAAACAACAACAACACACAGGTAAACAACAACAACACACACAGGTAAACAACAGCAAAACGCACAGGTGAACAACAACACACACAGGTGAACAACAGCAACACACACAGGTAAACAACAACAACACACACAGGTAAACAACAACAACACACACAGGTAAACAACAACAACACACACAGGTGAACAACAACACACACAGGTGAACAACAGCAACACACACAGGTAAACAACAACAACACACACAGGTAAACAACAACAACACACACAGCTAAACCGCAACAACACACACAGGTAAACAGCAACAACAACACACATGTAAACAACAACAACACACACAGGTAAACAACAGCAACACACACAGGTAAACACACACAGGTAAACAACAGCAACACGCACAGGTAAACAACAACAACACACACAGGTAAACAACAGTAAACAACAGCAACACACACAAGTAAACAACAGCAACACACCAGCAACACACACAGGTAAACAACACCAACACACACAAGTAAACAACAACAACACACACAGCTAAACCGCAACAACACACACAGGTAAACAGCAACAACAACACACATGTAAACAACAACAACACACACAGGTAAACAACAACAACACACAGGTAAACAACAACAACACACACAGGTAAACAACAACAACACACACAGGTAAACAACAACAACACACACAGGTAAACAACAACAACACACACAGGTAAACAACAACAACACACACAGGTAAACAACAACAACACACACAGGTAAACAACAACAACACACACAGGTAAACAACAACAACACACACAGGTAAACAACAACAACACACACAGGTAAACAACAACAACACACACAGGTAAACAACAACAACACACACAGGTAAACAACAACAACACACACAGGTAAACAACAACAACACACACAGGTAAACAACAACAACACACACAGGTAAACAACAACAACACACACAGGTAAACAACAACAACACACACAGGTAAACAACAACAACACACAGGTAAACAACAACAACACACAGGTAAACAACAACAACACACAGGTAAACAACAACAACACACAGGTAAACAACAACAACACACAGGTAAACAACAACAACACACAGGTAAACAACAACAACACACAGGTAAACAACAACAACACACAGGTAAACAACAACAACACACAGGTAAACAACAACAACACACAGGTAAACAACAACAACACACAGGTAAACAACAACAACACACAGGTAAACAACAACAACACACAGGTAAACAACAACAACACACAGGTAAACAACAACAACACACAGGTAAACAACAACAACACACAGGTAAACAACAACAACACACAGGTAAACAACAACAACACACAGGTAAACAACAACAACACACAGGTAAACAACAACAACACACAGGTAAACAACAACAACACACAGGTAAACAACAACAACACACAGGTAAACAACAACAACACACACAGGTAAACAACAACAACACACACAGGTAAACAACAACAACACACACAGGTAAACAACAACAACACACACAGGTAAACAACAACAACACACACAGGTAAACAACAACAACACACACAGGTAAACAACAACAACACACACAGGTAAACAACAACAACACACACAGGTAAACAACAACAACACACACAGGTAAACAACAACAACACACACAGGTAAACAACAACAACACACACAGGTAAACAACAACAACACACACAGGTAAACAACAACAACACACACAGGTAAACAACAACAACACACACAGGTAAACAACAACAACACACACAGGTAAACAACAACAACACACACAGGTAAACAACAACAACACACACAGGTAAACAACAACAACACACACAGGTAAACAACAACAACACACACAGGTAAACAACAACAACACACACAGGTAAACAACAACAACACACACAGGTAAACAACAACAACACACACAGGTAAACAACAACAACACACACAGGTAAACAACAACAACACACACAGGTAAACAACAACAACACACACAGGTAAACAACAACAACACACACAGGTAAACAACAACAACACACACAGGTAAACAACAACAACACACACAGGTAAACAACAACAACACACACAGGTAAACAACAACAACACACACAGGTAAACAACAGCAACACACACAGGTAAACAACAACAACAACACACAGCTAAACAGCAACAACACACACAAGTAAGAGTCAGATAAATACAGGAAGTGTGGAGGGAAGCAAACCAATCAGACTCGAGCGTTGTTTGTCCTCAGGTGAACTTCTACGAGCGAAGTCTGGAGCTGATGAGACAGAACATGGAGGTGGAGCGTAAAGACATCTCTCAGGCCTTCAAGGTAAAATGTTCAGCACTTAAATGTTAATCAGTATTTTCATCATTTACAAGGTTTGGTCTGTTGGTTAATGTCGGCTGTGTGGTTCTTCTCAGATGGAGATCAGTGAGCTGGAGGAGAACAAGGCTCATGTGGAGCAACAGGTGCAGCAGCTGAAGGAGGAGCTGGACAAAGTGCAGAAGCAGCTTCACCATGGAGGAGGAGGAGGAGGAGGAGGGTGGAGCAGCGAGCAGGAGCGCAGGTGACCAAACACTGTGATTTAAAGTCAGAATGTGAAAAATTTTAAGTCGTTTTTCCAGTAATTTTGTCGACCTCTGAACGCAGCCTATGTAAAAAGAACATTATCAACTTGTGTGAATGACTAACATTCTCTCTTCGCTCCACGGATCATTTCCCAGGATGCACCGGGAGCGGGCGGAGCTGGAGCAGAACTTTGCCAGAGAAATCGGAAACCTGGTCCAGCGGCTGAGTGCGGAGAAGGACCAGCTAGAGGCGGAGCTAAAGCTGAAGATGGACCAGGAAGTGATGCTGGTCAGGTGAGTCCCGACTCACCTGAACATGAGTGAAAACTGCTGAGTCAGTGTCTGCATACTTAGTCCATGTGAAAACCCGCTGGGTCAGATTATAAATGCACAGTTTCTGTCTAAATGCTGAGTCATAGTTTAAATGCTGAGTCATAGTGGAAAACAGTCATTGTCCAAACTGCTGAATCAGTGTGAAAACTGTCGAGTCAGCATGTAATTACAAGTCCGAGTGAAAACTGCTGAGTCAGCATGTAATCACAAGTCAGAGTGAAAACTGCCGAGTCAGCATGTAATCACAAGTCAGAGTGAAAACTGCCGAGTCAGCATGTAATCACAAGTCAGAGTGAAAACTGCTGAGTCTTAGTATTTTAGTCAGTGGGAAAAAAATGGTGAGTCAGTATAGACAGTGAGTTGCTGTCTAAATGCTGAGTCATAGTTTAAATGCTGAGTCATAGTGGAAAAACAGTCATTGTCCAAACTGCTGAATCAGTGTGAGAACTGCCGAGTCAGCATGTAATCACAAGTCAGAGTGAAAACTGCTGAGTCAGCATGTAATCACAAGTCAGAGTGAAAACTGCTGAGTCAGCAGCCTCACACATGGCTGCTGTGAGCAGGGAGGAGTCTGAGCAGCAGCTTGCTCAGATGAAGCTGCATCACGCCGAGGGCCAGCGCCGCCTCCTCCATCAGCTCCACCTGGAGCGTCAGCGGCTGCAGGAGCAGAGAGGATTCTGGGAGTCGCGGCTCGTCCAATCAGAGCAGGAGAAACTGCGATACGAGCAAAGAGCTAAGGCAGAGCAGGATCACCTCCGCTGTCAGTTCTCCTCAGAGAAGACCAGGCTGGAGGAGCAGCACCAGGGGGCGCTCCATCAGCTGAAGGCGCAGGTGCTCGACTTACAGGAGGCTGTACAGAGCTCCGCCCTGCGTATCAGCCAATCAGAGGCCAGTCTGGAGGAGTGCAGGGGGCGCTGCGGTCAGTTAGAGGATGATGTCAGCGCCTCACGTGGGCGGTGCCTGGAGCTGGAGGCTCGGCTGGAGGAGGCCTGCTCTCAGCTGGAGGAGAGCATCGCCTTCCTGGAGTCTCACGAGGGTTTGAGTCAACGCCTGGAGGCGGAGAAGAGCGCGGCAGAGGCGGAGCTTCAGCTGGCGAAGGCCAGAGAGGAGCAGCTCCTGGGTCAGGTGGAGCTGCTGAAGGAGGAGCTGGGGAACGTCCAGGCTGCGTCCAACAGCCTCCTGCAGGATCGGGAGCTGGTGACCAGCAACTGCAGCCGCCTGTCCGACGCCTTCGTCCAGCAGCAGGCTCAGCTCCGAGCCCGCGACCAGGCCGTCTGCGCCATGAGGGCGGAGCTACAGGAGCTGCACGACGCCTCAAAGACCAAAGCTGCCGAGCTGGACTCGCTGAAGACGGACCGTGCCAGGCTGATCCAGGATCTAAAGGAGCAGGCGATGGCGGTGGACAAGCTGCAGCTGCAGCTGGACGGAGTCTCAGAGGAGCTGGACAGAAGGAGGAGCAACGAGGACAGCCTGCAGGGGGCGCTGCAGCAGGAGCAGAGCAGGACGTCGCAGCTCCGCCACAGCCTGGAGGAGCAGGAGGAGGAGCTGTGTCGTCTGCGGCAGGAGAACGTCGGCTACGCCCGGCTCGCCGACCAGCTGTCCACGCAGATCGTAGAGATGGAGGCGGAGATCACGACGCTCCGGGAACATCTGCGAGACATTAGCGCGCAGCTCAACGACACCGCCGACCTCGTCCTGCAGCTCCGCACACAGATCAACGCCAAAACCACAGAGACGGAGCAGCTCCACGCCGAGAAGGAGGCGGAGGTGGAGCGGCTGCGGCGGGCGCTGCGAGACGCTCAGGACCAGCAGAGGGCGACAGAGGCCAACTTTGAAGAAGAGAAGAAGAAGATGAGGCAGCAGCTGATGGAGCTGGAGAGGCTGGTCCTGGCTCTGGAGGAGGCCACGCCCCCAGAGGCCACGCCCCCGGAGATTCCACACAGGTTTGTGGAGCATGAGACCGACTCAGGGAATCAAACCCCCATCTGAATGACCACTAACCACCGCCGCTTGCTGAGACAATAAAGGTGCTGATCACCCACAATGCACTGCTGCTTTAACCCTTCA
Organism: Brachirus orientalis; assembly: GCA_016785285.1. Lineage (NCBI taxonomy): Eukaryota > Metazoa > Chordata > Actinopteri > Pleuronectiformes > Soleidae > Brachirus > Brachirus orientalis. Next base: position 21,249 of record JAFBJR010000122.1, read on the forward strand.
CCTCATCTCTGACTGACAAACATCCACAACTGCATGACACGCCCATAACTGTGACATCATCACTGTGATATCATTACATTCTCTTCTTCTTTTTATTTTCATAGAAAAGTTGTGACTTCAGGCCTCAACCGCTTCAAACCTGCAGCTACACATAAAACACAAGCTCACCAAAGTCCATAGAGAAAACCAGTGATTTTAGCTCACAGGGACACAGGAGCTGCTGGTCTACTGCTGTCTCGTGTGGTCACTTTGTGTCACTGAGGTAAATCTGAACAAAGGATTTTAAACACAGAGTTTTACAAAATAAGACATTTGAACTTAGTGATGGAGGCAGCAGTGGATCAACAACTCCTGTGGCCCTGTGAGCTAAAATCACTGATTTTCTCTATGGACTTTGGTGTGGGAGAGTGAGTGGTTTACACACTTTTACAACAGTTTCCTGTTGGAAAAGTCTGTCTGTGAGATAAAGATGTAAATGTGTTTTTAAGACATTGTAGACTTAAACTGATGTCAATTTTATTATTAAAGTATTTTTAGAAGTGGATAAACTCATTTTAAACTCAGTTGTCTTCAATACAGAAGTCCATAGAGAAAATGAGTGATTTTAGCTCACAGGGACACAGGAGTTGTTGATCCACTGCTGCCTCCATCACTAAGTTCAAATGTCTTATTTGTTAATTTGGCATTCAAATTCATTTATTTAGATTTATTTCAGTGACACAAAGTGACCACACGAGGCAACAGTAGACCAGCAGCTCCTGTGTCCCTGTGAGCTAAAATCACTCATTTTCTCTATGGACTTTGGTGTGGGAGAGTGAGTGGTTTACAAACCTCAGTTTCCTGTTGGAAAAGTCTGTCTAACAGTGAGATAAAGACGTGAACATGTTCTTAAGATATTGTAGACTTCAGCTGACGTAGAGTTTATTCCTGAGTTTATTCCTAAGTGGCTAAAATCAGTTTTTTTCTTCTTTTCCTCCCTCTCCCACAGTGAAATAAAGACGTGAACATGTTCTGAAGATATCGCTAAAATCAGTGAATTGAAGTAAATAAGTAAGATACGATGTAAACAAACAAAATGGACGCTGTTGGACCCTGAAGTGTTGTTGTAGTTTGAAGCATACGAGGCCGTCGGTAACCTGTTAATCCGATCACTACGTCAATGGTTTTCATTCACAAACGATTTCATTACATTTTGTCAGCGTTTAGCAGCAAATCATTTTCCTTCCTGATCGTCTTCATCTGAGCCGCCACGTGCTTCTGATTGATTGATTTATTTTTTTGACCGACAATGTGTCCGACCCAGGACGCAGCTGGAGGAAGTTCGCGTGGAGAACAGCGCCCTCCAGGAGCGACTGAAGGTCCTGCAGCAGCAGGTCCAGAACCTGGAGGACGATATTGACAAGAAGAGGTGAGACGGGGACGGAGACTGAATGAAGTGGTGAATGTGACGTGGTTAATCGTGCCATGAACACGTGGTCACAGAGGAAGACCGATGTCAAATGTTGATTCAGGTTTTGTTTTGTTGTTTTAAACGTGACAAACCTAAAACAGAACAGGTGAGTCCAAAAAAGAAAATTATTTAAAATTAAATCATACAATTCACCTCAAGAAAAATACTCTTAAAAGATTATTAAATAAAAGTTTATTCTACAAAAGTTTTAATTACCAAATTTTATTATTCATTTAGGGTTAGGGTTAATTATGTTGTATATTATAGATGTTTTAAATAAAATTTTCTTACAAATGTCTTTTTTAATATTTAATTTTAATATTCATGTTTTACAATCTTTATTAAACAGTTTTTTAATTTTTTTTTTAATTTTGTTTAGTTCTTATTATTTAATTTCCAGGTTTTTACAGAACATGTTGAAAATTTTAAGAATTTAAAATAAAAGCGTAAAACCAGAAAAATTAACTTGAGAAAATATGTTTAAAAGATTTTTTCACTTTTATGTTAAATTTTATGTATAAAATCTTTAATAACCAACGTTTTGTTATTCAGTTTTTATTTATTTATTTTATTGAAATATTTATACATTTTCTTTTTGGAAATTAAAAATCACATTTTATCAATTCAATATGAACAGTTTTAATTTGATTAAACATGTTTAATGATTTCATTTACATCACTTCAAAATATATACATTCATTAGAAATGTATCAAAAATAGTTTTAAAAGTTTTGTTTATTTAAAATAATTTTTAATTTTTTGTTTCAGGAGGAAAATGGACGAGCTGGAGAGAGAACACGAGCGGAGCAGAGAGGAGGAGGAGCGGCTGCACAGGGAGGTGAGAGTCCGTCCGTCTGTGACCTCTGACCTCTGACCTGTCTCCTCACCCACTTGCCTTCCGCCTCCCTCTGTGCAGAACTCCAGGTACCGAGAGGAAGTTCTGGATCTGAGCGGCAGGAACCTGCAGCTGAGCAACGACAACGCCGAGCTGAGCGCCCGTCTCCACGGCGACCAGGAGTCGCTGCGGCTGCTGCAGGAGCGCCTGGCAACCGTCTCCAAGGAGCAGGAGGAGGAGGGAGCCGAGGTGAGAGGTCACAGAACCGATATTAAACCGATACCCGATCGATCGGTAACATCTGGACAAATGAAACAGAAATGTATCAATATTTATGTTTAAAACAGACGGGAATCCGAAAATGTTGCCACACAAGTTTGATTTCCTGTTTCCCAGACGACGTCAGGCGATGACGTTTGACTAGAGCTGCAAAACATCTGGATCTCGACATGAGACGACATCTGCTCTTAGATTTTGGATATCAGCAGTTATAAATACTGACAAAATGATATTTTAAAAAGTCACTTCTTTGTTTTTATAGCGTATTTAGAGTCAATGTTGTTGTTTGTAACCCAATGAAACTGTGACATAAACTAATCTGATTACATACGAAATGAAATATTTGTTTGATTTTTAATTTCTCAAGAAGAAAAATGTATATAATTTCATATCATATAAAGTCAGATTACTTATGTTATTTAATGTGGTCAAATTTAAAAACAAATAATTAGGTTTAAAATCAAAGAAGTGACTTTTTAAAATATAATTTTGTCAATGTTTATAACTGCTGGTATCCAAAATCTAAGACCAGATCTTGTCTCATGTGAAGATCCAGATGTTTTACAGCTCTAGTCAAACACCATCACCTGATGTCGTATTTGTTCGATACACTCACATAATCTGATTAAAACCACTGAATTAATCTGATTACAAAAAGTGTTTACGTTAAAGAGTCTAAACAAGGAAACATGACTCGGGGAAAAAAACTCGGCCGATGACATTTACAGTCCATTGGTCTAAAGAGGAGAGCCTGCCCCCTGGTGGTGGAGCTTCACTGCAGTTACACAAAAGTATCAGTAAAATGCTAACCCTGTGGTTCAGGTGCGGCGGCTGCAGGCGGCGGCGACTCAGCAGGAGAGAGACAAGCAGCAGGTGCAGGCGGCGTGGACGCAGGAGCGCCATCTGCTGGTGGAGGAGCTGAACTCCTGCAGGGAAAAGGTGCGCGGAATGAGCCTTTAATCACCGATAATCGTCGTGAAACGTCACGACTCAAACTCTTCTCTTGTTTTTTTCATTGGTCAGCTGAAGCGTGTGCCGGAGCTGGAGGCGGAGCTTAGCGCCGCTTCTCTGAAGCTGCAGTGGTCGGACGGCGACAAGGTCAAAGTTCAGCGAGAGGCCGACGACCGCGGCCGCCAGGTGACGACAGAAGAAATCGAACCGTCGCAGGTTTGCGCCGCTTCTGCCCCCGCCGTCTCACAGGCAGTGACTCTGTCCCCACAGGTGGAGGCGCTGCAGCGCTCCGTCCTCGCTCTGGAGTCAGACAACCAGCTGATTCGCTCTCAGCTCCACGCCGCCACACGAGAGAAAGTCGGCCACGCCCAGGAAGTGACAGAGCTGCACAGGAAGCTGGAAGACGCTCACAACAAGGTGAGGGCGGAAAAATGACCAAAGTTTACGATTAAAAGATCATTTTTGGTTTTGGCAGGTATTCTTTCAAAATAAAATACAGGTTTTTATGTTATCTTTGGTTTTAGTAGGTATTCTTTCAAAATAAAATACAGGTTTTTATGTTATCTTTAGTTTTTGCAGGTATTCTTTCAAAATAAAATACATGTTTTTATTTTTGGTTTTGGCAGGTATTCTTTCAAAATAAAATAGCAGGTTTTTATGTTATCTTTGGTTTTGGCAGGTATTCTTTCAAAATAAAATACAGGTTTTTATGTTATCTTTGGTTTTGGCAGGTATTCTTTCAAAATAAAATAACAGGTTTTTATGTTATCTTTGGTTTTGGCAGGTATTCTTTCAAAATAAAATACAGGTTTTTATATTATCTTTGGTTTTGGTAGGTATTCTTTCAAAATAAAATACATGTTTTTATGTTATCTTTGGTTTTTGCAGGTATTCTTTCAAAATAAAATAACAGGTTTTTATGTTATCTTTGGTTTTGGCAGGTATTCTTTCAAAATAAAATACAGGTTTTTATGTTATCTTTGGTTTTAGTAGGTATTCTTTCAAAATAAAATAGCAGGTTTTTATGTTATCTTTGGTTTTGGCAGGTATTCTTTCAAAATAAAATACAGGTTTTTATGTTATCTTTGGTTTTGGCAGGTATTCTTTCAAAATAAAATACAGGTTTTTATGTTTGGTTTTGGCAGGTATTCTTTCAAAATAAAATACAGGTTTTTATGTTATCTTTGGTTTTGGCAGGTATTCTTTCAAAATAAAATACAGGTTTTTATGTTATCTTTGGTTTTGGCAGGTATTCTTTCAAAAGGTTTTTATGTTATCTTTGGTTTTTGCAGGTATTCTTTCAAAATAAAATACATGTTTTTATTTTTGGTTTTGGCAGGTATTCTTTCAAAATAAAATAGCAGGTTTTTATGTTATCTTTGGTTTTGGCAGGTATTCTGTCAAAATAAAATACAGGTTTTTATGTTATCTTTGGTTTTGGTAGGTATTCTTTCAAAATAAAATACAGGTTTTTATGTTATCTTTGGTTTTAGTAGGTATTCTTTCAAAGTAAAATACAGGTTTTATGTTATCTTTGGTTTTGGTAGGTATTCTTTCAAAGTAAAACACAAGTTTTAATATTTGATTTTAGTAAATATTCTTTCAAATTAAAACAAGTTTTTAAATGTTATCTTTGGTTTTAGTAGTTACTCTTTCAAAATAAACTCCCTGTTTTCAGGTGGAGGAGCTGGAGTCGAGCGTGCGGAGGCTGGTGCAGGAGAAGGAGGAGCTGTGTCGTGTCATGGCGGTGCAGGAGGAGCGAGTGGCCGTCACGCTGCAGGAGGAGACGCACAGACTGAGCGTCCAGAACCAGGAGCTTCATCACAAGGTACCGCCTCCTTCGCTGACCCGCCGTCTCCTCATCCTCCTCCATCATCACTCGAAAAAACACGGACTCTTTGTTGTTGTTTACAGCTGTCAGAGCTGCAGGTCAAAGGTCAGGATGTGCAGAAACTGACGCAGGAGCAGAAGAGTCTGAAGACGCAGCTGAGCGAGCTGGAGGCGGCGAGGACGCAGGCGACGGACCAGGTCAGAACCACAACCAGAACCAGAATCACCAGTCATCATCAGCATCCAGCAGTCGCCCCCTGGTGGCTGTTTAATAAATTATTCCCAGCTTGGGCTCCACCTGCAAACTTAAAGACAACGTCCACTTTTTCTTCGTGTTAAATTTTGCTGTTGTCTCTGCAGGCGGCGCGGACCGACGCCACCCTCAGGCTCCTGCAGGCGCAGCACGTTCGTCAGATGCAGGAGCTGCGGGAGCGGCTGAACAGCAGCGGAGGAGGCGGAGCCCGGGGGCAGGAGCAGCTGGAGGCGCGGCTACAGGAGGAGCAGAGGCGGAGTCAACAGCTGGAGGAGACACTGAAGCGTCAGACTCAACAAATCAGCATCAAGCAGGTAAAAATCACCTGATGCACAGCAGCGCCCCCCTGAGTCTGTGGAGGGTTTCAGTGGATTTCAAATCTTAATGTTAGCAGAGTAACGTGCAGTGAGCGCCCCCTGCTGCATAGCATTTTATATCTTATGAACACGTTAACTGCTATTTCTCCCAAAGGTCATTCAGTTTTTCACGTAATGACATTTTAAAGTAAATGTCATCACTAAAAATGCTAATTTTCTTGAGTTGAAATACATGGACATGAAGAATGAAGGCGATGACAGGAAGTTATCAACCAAGTTGGACGACCCTATAAGTTGTTGGCCGGACATGAAAGTTGTTAACATTAGTGTGAACAATTTCTTCACAGTGTAGCATTGAACAAACCTACCCAACAGGAAACCACTCACTCTCCCACACCAAAGTCCATAGAGAAAATCAGTGATTTTACATCACAGGGACACAGGAGTTGTTGATCCACTGCTGCCTCCATCACTAAGTTCAAATGTCTTATTTTGTCACTTCACTGTTTGAAATCCTTTGTTCAGATTCACGTCAGTGACACAAAGTGACCACACGAGGCAGCAGTAGACCAGCAGCTCCTGTGTCCCTGTGAGCTAAAATCACTCATTTTCTCTATGGACTTTGGTGTGGGAGAGTGAGTGGTTTACAACTTCAGTTTCCTGTTGGAAAAGTCTGTCTAACAGTGAGATAAAGACGTGAACATGTTCTGAAGATACTGTAGACTTAAACTGACGTAGATTTTGTAAACAGTGATGTTCTGTGTCTCAGTCTGGTTCTTAGCAGCAGTGCCTGCATGAGGTATTGGCACTCACAGTGCCAATACCTCATGCAGCCACTCTTTAAAAACCCAAACTGTCCCTTTAATACGAGTGGATCTCTTGACGCCACGTTATGTTCAGGAACAGTACGAGAAGGCGATGGCGTCGCTGCAGCAGAGGACGGACGATGTTGAGGTCAAACTGAAGGCCGTGCAGACGGTTCTACAGGAGAAAGTCCAGCAGCTCAAAGAACAGGTCAGTCTTCAATCAGGTCCTCATTTCACACGAGCCAGAGTCACATGACAAACACACAAATGATCTCAAATCACCACGTCCACGTACTTTTGGCCGCTCTGATGGTTGTGCGATGTCATCACGTGTCATCTGCAGCTGGTGAAGAACGCCAAGTCGAGCGCCCTGCTGAAGGACCTGTACGTGGAGAACAGTCAGCTGATGAAGGCGCTGCAGGTCACAGAGCAGCGGCAGAAACACGCCGAGAAGAAGAACTTCCTGTTGGAGGAGAAGGTCGGCGCCCTCAACAGGCTGCTGAGAGACATCGTTCCTGCGGCGCTCGCCACGTAGCTGCTACACGAGCAGCTGGTCTGAGATCAGTTCCACTAAAGAACCTGGAAGAACCATCCAGGGGGCGCTGTTAGCCTTAAAGTACTGGGAGCATCTGTTCATCATGTGATGATAAGCTCCGCCTCCTAAAGCTGCATCAGTGAAACTGTGTGAGTAAATTTCAGCCGTGACAAATCATGTGACTTAGTTTTATAAAATTGTAATATTATTGGTTGCGTCAGTGTCAAAGTCAGACTTTTATTTTTGTGACTGAAGTCAGGGGTCAGAGGTCGTGTTGGTGTCTGCAGGCAGCTGCTGCTCTGATCACATGATCTGTTTCCGTTTGGGTCAGTGTTCCTGTTTTTCCCTCAGAGTGAGACCTCCTGTTCTCCGTTCAGGTGCAACAAACCAAAACACCAGTTCTGACCAAAGATGGACACGATGATGTCATTGTGATGTCATGATGATGTCATGTGTTGTCAGTATTTCTTATTTTTCTGTCAGGTACTTCCTGTTTTTCATCATGTGACATGAAATAAATGGTTTTTATCTAAATTTGTGTCTCACTGATGTGTGTGCGTGTGTGTGTGTGTGTGTGACCTCAGTAACAACATATTTACAAAAACAGAAGATTTTATTTTTTTTCCTTCAACAACATGATCTCGACCCTTGACCTCAAGACAGGAAGTGAGTTTTCAGGTCGCCGCTCTCTGGCTCCTCCCCCTGCGTCAGGACACCACGTGCTCCAAGACGCCCTGACGAATCAGCTGCTCACATTTCCACCGTGGCAGGAAGTGCTGAGGACACACAGACGGACGCGCTAATGTCATTTAACATTAAAAGTATCAACGTAAACACAGCAAAAGTCGTGTGCTTGATCGGTGATGTCATCGATGACGTCATCAGTCCGATTCTGACCTGACTGTTCTTCTTCAGCAGAATCACCGTCCCGTCGTCGATCTCAAACTCTCCGTGGTCTTTTAAACACCTCACCTGTAAAGACACGCAAATAACTGTGGGGTCACACACATGCTGGAGGTCAGAGGTCACACAGAGGCGGCGGCCGTCTCTCACCTCGATGTAGAGACTCTTTGGAGGTTTAATGTCCTGAGTGATGTCCAGACCTTCTCCTCCGCCCAGAGACCGCATGAAGGACGCCAGCGACTTTTTGTACTGACTGAACCACTGCAGCTGTGGCGGGAAAACACACACACACGCCATCACATGACCAAACAGCTGCTCAGAGGCAGAAAAACACGTGGAACGAGCCTTTAACGCCGGCTCACCTCCTCTGCACACATGTGGAAGCGGACGTTAGCGGGCAGGACGCTGCCGTACTCCCACCGCAGCGCTCTGATCCTCAGCAGCCGGTCGTACCTGAAATGACATCACTTCCTGTCAGAAACATCTGATCAATAAGTGATCGATTGACACGTGTGCGTGTGTGTGACTGAAGCTGCGTCCACAACCTCACACATTTTCACCACAAAACCTTTTTCTGCTGGAACAAAGGGCGTTCGCAGCAGATAAGACTGAGCTGCACTCACAGCGCCCTCTGCTGGATACACTGTGTTTACTGCAAACTGTCTCATGCACTTCTGGCCTGTGTATTCTTTATGAGAGCTGCTGTCTTCAGTTTATCCTCCATGTTTAAACACATGACCATATTTTGGATAAAAAGGTAACCCTACTAGTCTGTGGTTACAGGTGTGTGTGTGTCAGGTGTTTACAGGTGTGTGTGTGTGTCAGGTGTTTACAGGTGTGTGTGTGTGTGTGTGTGTGTGTCAGGTGTTTACAGGTGTGTGTGTGTGTGTGTGTGTCAGGTGTTTACAGGTGTGTGTGTGTGTCAGGTGTTTACAGGTGTGTGTGTGTGTCAGGTGTTTACAGGTGTGTGTGTGTGTGTGTGTGTCAGGTGTTTACAGGTGTGTGTGTGTGTGTCAGGTGTTTACAGGTGTGTGTGTCAGGTGTTTACAGGTGTGTGTGTGTGTGTGTGTTTACAGGTAGGCGACGGTGCAGCGCTGGTTCCTCAGCAGGCAACAGTGACGCAGTTTGATTGAAGGGATCAGTTCAGTTCGACCCGCAGACTTTGCCTCTTGACTAAAAACACAGAAAATAAATTCTGTGTTTTTATTATAACCATTAATTATCAGTTCATTTAAATTTAACTCATCGAGAACTTTTTTTTCAGCTTTTAAACACAGAAAACTTGATTCTTCACCTGCACAACACTTAGACAAACCACTCACTCTCCCACACCAAAGTCCATAGAGAAAATCAGTGATTTTAGCTCACAGGGACACAGGAGCTGCTGGTCTACTGCTGCCTCGTGTGGTCACTTTGTGTCACTGATTTAAATTTGAATCAAGGAATTTATATGCCGAATTGACAAAATAAGACATCTGAACTTCCACTGTTGGAGGCAGCAGTGGATCAACGACTCCTGTGTGCTGTGATGTCAAATCACTGATTTTCTCTATGGACTTTGGTGTGGGAGAGTGAGTGGTGTGAGATAAAGACGTAAACATATTGTTAAGGTATCATAGGCTCAAACTGTTGTAGATTTTAATAGCCGAGTCTTTTGTTAAAGCGTCTCAAATTAGTTTTTTCTTGTGTACCTGCAGGTTGGTACATCTTACAACCTTCACAAAAGGAAAAAACGAGCTATCCCTTTAATATGAAATAATAAGGCTCTCACACGTCACTCTGGTTCTGTTCGTAAAGAGCTTCCATCTCCTGCAGAACCTGCCGGAGTCCGTCCTCCTGGAAAAACACACAGGAAGCCCATTCAAAGCACTTCTAATTTAACTGTCAGCTGCCGTTTACATTAGCTGTTTTTTTTTAAATTAAAATCGTCATAATCGCTGCAGAAACTGCTATTGTGAGTTTAGACTCCGAGCCGAACATTAAGAAACCTGCTTTATTGTTCACACACGTTCGGTTCATAAATGTAAATTGTCAAATTCAGTTTAAAAAAGCAGCATAAGTTGAATGTGTCGTTTTTTTAAACGCAGTTCGGCTGATGGGACTTCACCGGCGGTGACTCACGTTAAAAGCGGGCAGCTGTCCGTCGCTCATCCGGTGAAGTTCTCTGATTAACTCGATGACTTTCTCACAAAACATCGCGAGGAACAAAAACACGAAAAATGAAAATAAAAAAATAAAAACCTAAACCTTTAATCGGATGAAAACAGACTGAGCTGCGGCACGGCTGCGTTTCGCGGGTAAAAACTGGAGCTTATTGTGATCACGTGAGGCGGTGACGTAAACGCGGAAGCCGCAGCGGGACAAACATCAACAGCGGTGGTCGAACTTGTCCAACTTCTCCGGACACGAACATGCATTGAAGCCGCTTCCGGTCCCGCAGCCCGAGAGACGGGTGAGTTTAATGACGTCACGTTTGTTCGCGGGGTTAAACGCGTTCGTTCACGAGCCGTTTCTCTGATTTTAAATCAACCTGCGAATACTTCCGGCTAAGGAGCAGCGTGACACCGGCTGAAGTAAACACGGCACAGCGGCCACAGAGAGCCACCAGAGGGAGGACGAGCTCCGGTACCGACCGGTGTGTTTTACGAACAGTGTTATTACTTGGAAGTTGAATTCGTGACTCAAATTTGTTGATTAGCTTCGCCCGCTAACTTCGCTACTCGATGCTGCGTTCACGTTCCATGGGAAAAACCTACCACAAACATGAAAAACTTTATTTTCACTGTCATCCTAATGGAAATAATTACAAACCAAGACACTTATGTCATAGCTGTAAGAGTATGCGTTCATATTATGTATTTAAAGCAAAGGGCGAAGCGTTCTGTCCGGAATCCTCCAGAATTACTTCATTTTGTTTCCCTCCGTTGGAAAACTGATGCACCAAAGTCTATAGAGAAAATCGGCGATTTTACATCACAGCACACAGGAGTTGTTGATCCACTGCTGCCTTCATCAGTAAGTTCAAATGTCTTATTTTTTTGAGTTCGGCCTTTGAAATAGTTAATTTAGACCTAATTTAGTGACACAAAGTGACCACACGAGGCAGCAGTGGACCAGCAGCTCTTGTGTCCCTGTGAGCTAAAATCACTGATTTTCTCTATGGACTTTCACTCTCTAAACCACTCACTCTCTATGGAGAGTGAGTGGTTTACAAACTTCAGGCTCCTGTTATTATTGATCAGATTTGTTTCATATTGATCACAGTTTAAATGTCTGCTGCTCTTTTTTGGTTCGGTATTTTTTTACCGAACCAAAAAAGTTTTATACTTTACAAAAGAATATTGTATAAAACTTTAAAGTGTCTAAAATCTGATCTTGAACACACCACACCAAAGTCCATAGACTGTAGAGTGAGTCTCTGTGTCTCAGTCTTTTATGTGAAAGTGTCTCATGTGACACTTCAAAAAAACCTGAACTGTTCCTTTTAAAATGATGTAAGAAGATGCCGTCTGTTTGGCCATGTCAGGTTTTAAAAACTTTCAAATTAAAAGTTTGTAAATCTGTAAAAGTGAAATATTTCCGATGTGTGGGGAAAATTTCAAATGTCTTATTTTGTCACTTCAGCGTTTGAAATCCTTTGTTCAGATTTACGTCACTGACACAAAGTGACCACACGAGGCAGCAGTAGACCAGCAGCTCCTGTGTCCCTGTGAGCTAAAATCACTGGTTTTCTCTATGGACTTTGGTGTGGGAGAGTGAGTGGTTTACAAACTTCAGGCTCCTGTTATTATTGATCAGATTTGTTTCATATTAATCACAGTTTAAATGTCTGCTGCTCTTTTTTGGTTCGGTATTTAAGCCGTAGTCACGGTCCATGTTGTTTCCACCTTTCTCATGTGAAAGTTGCCTTAACGAGGTGCATTTGAAAGCAGCACAATGCTCCTGCAGCTCGTCCATAGATCGGTTTGTTTTGGTTGTTGCTGTTTCGACGCTCCCCAGAGGCCGTGAACGCAGCACGGCCAGGCCACGTGGTAGCGTTGCTGCGCTGTGACTGGCTGCGGCGGCAGCTCAGTGCAAGTCAGCTGCTCTCTGCGGGTCTCAGTGCGGAGCAGCTGGAGGCGCAGCGGGGACTCTCAGGCTGCTTCACCCGGCAGCACACGCAGGAACCCGGCCTCCTCCAGCTCACAGGCCGCCCTCACGGCTCCGCTGCTCGGTGCTCCTCCCTGCTTTTCACCGCTTGTTTGTCTCTCCGCCGCCAGGGATGCGAAAGCGGAGCAGCCTCCAGACCGCGGAGCAGGACACCGACACCGGCTCTCTGCTGGACAGCGACCCGGACCTGAAGCAGCGTCCCGGCAGAGCAGCAGCAGCAGGCGGCCGCCAGGGCCCGGCGCTGGAGCGGAGCATGGGGAAGCCGTTCAGGAGGTGAGACCGGGGACCGGGGACCGGGACCGGGACAGGTGTGTCAGCACCGGGACGGTTTTTATTTATCGTTACTGACATGACATCATCACAACAACAACAACAACAACAACAACATAAAAGACAGAATAGACTTAAACAGATTAGTGATGTGTTCACTGCTGCTCAGGTGTTTAAAATAAAATACAAATATGTTAATAATAATGTATATTATAACAAATAAAAACGAACTAATACATTATTTAAAAATGTCAGTAAATGATTATGATTACAATTATTACAAAACTGAAAACTGGGGAAAAATCATTTATTTAATGAATTATTGCAGTAACAATTAATAAATATGGTAATAATTTTGAAAAAGAAATACTGTGATTAATTCTGTATTTCTTATTATGTTTTAGTTTTAGAATCTGCAGGTTAGAATTTTTTTTATCTCAGAAAATTTAATTTATAAAATTAAAAATAAATGAAACCGTTTAGAATATTTTTATCATGTTGAATTTTAATAAACACGTGTGACTTGACTCCAGGTGACGAGTCTGACTGGTTTGACTGAGACGGATGGACTGGACTGACACACGCACACGCACACGCACACGCACACACACACACACACACACACACACACACACACACACACACACACACACACACACACACACTTCACCTCCTGCAGGTTTAACCAGACAAACAGACTCTCAGTTTCGCTGAATCATGACTTTGCAGGTTTCAGAGTCAAAGTCTTCGTTTCAGGTCCTGGAGACGTCGACAGGATGTTAGCATGTGGTCAATAATCTGACCTTCTTCTCCTTCTTCAGTCTAATCTGTATTAGAGGTCAGATTACAGCAGCAGGTCGACCTGCTGACAGAAGACACCGTGAAACCTTAAATGCAACGGGTTTCATTCAGCTTCAAACTAAACGGAGGTTTTTCACAATAAAACTCAGTTAGTGAATGATTTAAACGTAAATTAAATTATTTTAAATTATTAATGTACATTATGAGTTATTTGTTATTTGATTTGTTGTCACTTTTTTCCCAGCATGCACTGCATGAAGGTCAGAGAGTTCTTTTTTTTTGTTTGAATTAAGAGAGAATGATGATGTGAGGAAGAAAAAAAATGAGTGTGACTGACAGACGTACATTTTCTTTCCTTCAAACCTTCAGTGTGATCTGTGATGACGCGCTGTAACAACTCGTCACAAACTTTACACATAATTATGTTAAAAGTGAAAAAACACAGTAGAAACAAAGTAAAGACGAGACTTGAAGAGTGAAGCCGATAAAAAGTGCAGAATGCTCCTTTAAACTTGGATCTTTTTTGTCTGACATCGCAGAGAAACAGGAAGTGACCTCACACACACGGACACTGCAGAGGTTTTTTTTTCAGACTGAAAGAGGAAGTCGGTCTCAGTTTCACATCTTCAGACGACCTCAAGTGACCTTTGACCTCTGACATGAGCGGACGTTTCACTCCCCGTCAGTCGCGAGAAGCTCCAAATATATAATTCTCATTATTGTGACATTTTAAACTTTTAAAACAGACGTGACAGAGAAGAATTTAATTCAAAGTCAAAAAAATAACAGATGATGATGATGATTTAATCTGTTTAATCTGTTTAATCTGAAGACTCAGATCATCACTGTCAAGTAACAGAGAGTTTTGTTAGCAAAGAAACAAATAACACACAATATAACATTAATAATAATTTTAATTATAATAAAATCTGAGCAGCATTAAACGCCCTCACACTCTGCAAATATTATATATGCTGTATATATATATATAT